>JAANSK020286901.1:0-10694 GCA_011763485.2 Isoetes engelmannii | reverse complement strand
TCGTGGCGGAACCAATCTTGCAGCTTACTTCTTGTTGAGTTCATAAGAAATAGGCTTCTTCTATTATGGATGTGGGGACATTATTTGATCACCAATCACTTTGTTTGCAACTACATTTGTTTTTCAAGCAAATTCTAGAACTCCTATGTGTTTTGCATATCATTTTTCCTGGGAGCAACTGAAGCTTTGAAACATATACTCAGGTGATTCTTCAAAATTGTAGTTTGTAAAATTCTATACTTAGCCAATTGTATTTGTGTCTAGAGTGCTTTCCATATCATGAATCTGCGCATCATGTCATTGTTTGGCTGGAGTGCATTTTCTTTGCATACATTCAAGCTTTTTATGACGGCAACATCGTTAAAGTTTGCAACATCATCAGAATCTAGAGTTTGGAGCGTTTTATATGCCTGCAACATCATCAGAGTTTGCAATTTTTGTCTCTCAGTGTCTTTTCTTCCATAGATGGTGATCATGAGGCTTTTTAGGAGGTATGGAGATTCTGGAGTAACTATCAGATTCAATACCATTTTCATTCTTTTTATTACGGAACTTTTCTCATACACTCAGTTTTTGGTGTGAGCTGACCACTTTCTCATTGTTGCTACCATACCATCCATGCCATGTGACTTATGTCATATCAAGTCTATATTTTTAGGATGATCACCTGCTTCATTATGAATCCAAAACTGATAGTGATGGGTCTATGTACAGGGATGGGATGGGTCTATGTACATGATGGTTTTTCTTTTGTGTTAATCAATCTCTTTATGGGCATCTAGAAGGACCTATTTTGGCTTGACCTGGCATCTTCTTTTCATGCCTGTCAGCACATTCCAAGGAGTTCATAATGATCTGAAACCTGGTGCTTTTGCAGCCAATGTTTGTTTCTTAGCAGTGGTTCTTCTATGTCGGGCACCTGCCTGGGGCTAAGCTTACATTTGATCATAGTTATGGGGAAGCCAATAATTAGACATGACTTCCCTTCAACATTTATCTTATTTGTGACTAAGATTTTACAAACCATCTATCATTTTGAACTAATCAGGTATTCATCATTCTGCGATGTTAAGACAACCATCCAGCACATTGGATTGACATACTATTTACAAGGACATTTGCCAGAAAATTTCAAATTCGTGCCTGGTTTTTGCAAGCTGGGAGTGGATACTTATACCCTTCTCCAGGCCCTCCATTTTTAGAAGTTCTCTTGCTGCTAGATATTCTTTCGTTGCCCAGCTAAATGCCTTCAATAAAGCCACATAAGTTCATGTCCATACCATTAACAATCACATCTGCATGAGCAGTTGACAGGTTGCTAGATGTGCCCTTTTCAAGTCATCAATGGCAGACTTGATGCTATCAGCAACATCCGCAGAAATCTTCTCTTTGTACTCATTTAGACTCTTCTTGGTTGAGTAAATCAAAGAATCAGGTTCAGTCTTAGCATCAATCAACTCTTTCCTTTCTTGTTCTTTTGCGCATAAACTTCAGTGTCCTTTACCATGTTTTCAATCTCAAACTGAGAGAGGCCTCGGGCGGACTGAATTGTGATAGTTTGCTTTTTCCTTGTAGCTTTATCGCGGGCAGGAACTTTAACTATGCCATTAGCATCAATATCTAGTGTAACTTCAATCTGTGCTCAAATTGGTTTAATGCCCATTTGTGTTTGCCCATCTCCAGGAGTTGAGAATACCTTGTGCCATGTCTTACGTTCCTCCACATAATATGTGGTCCATGGATCTATCTAGCCTAGGACATGCTCAAAATCTGAATACATGATGCGATTTACTACCTGGTAGAATCGTCTTTCATTTTTGTGGAATTCAAGACTTCTTATAGATGTATTTTTGCAGCCTAGCAAAATCCTTGCTAATCTAATTGTGCTCGGTTTTAGAGTCTACTCAATCGTGTGCTCCTTCAACGATGGTGCCTAATGCCCTGGGCACTCAACAGTGGGTCATATCAGGTGAAAATATTGATGAGCATGACGTTCCTGTTGCAACCTTTTTGTTGATTCGGCGCACCTCTTCTATCATGGGTGGCATCACCATTGCGTAGAACCAAGATCCCAAAGCAAGCGATGCGTTTCTTCTTTTGTAGTTTCTTCAGCAGGTTGGAGTTGTTATTATATTTACATTTATGCTTCCAGAGATTCCCGATGGCTTATGTTTGTCTGGGCAGTGTAGGTTTTTGTCAATAGCTCATTTTGATTGTGCTTTAATCCATTCTGCATTGGTGATTCAATCTCTAGAAATGAGGATGAGTTGCTTCTCTTCCTTAATCATGATAACCCTTTCCTTGGCACAATTAGGAGTCTGGTTCTCTGGGCAATTTGGAAGCATCGAAATAGTGTGGCAATTGCTAGTCTCCCCCCTGATAGAAACAGCATTAAGACTGTCATCCAATTGGAGATTGCAGAGGCTGCTATGGCACATAGGAGATTGAAGGGATCTAGTTATGATTCCAATTGGGATAAACTAGGCTCTTTCCAGGATTTCTTCAGCTTTTTCTCTACCCATCTTGACAATTTGAATGTTGCTATTGACAGATTATCTGGTGAAGAAGCATCTGGCAGGGGGGCATGCCCATGAAGTCCCTCCTGATACTGCCCCCCTTAATGAGCAGGAAGCAATTGAAGCACTCTTCTAGGTCAGAACTGAGGAGATCAGTATGCGCACCATGGAGAGGCTGCTGGATGACAAGGACATCTGGACATTCAATCCGGCCCTCATGCCATATTTTGAAGAAAAACTTAGGATCCATGAAGCTGCCCGAGAAGGTTGGATTCTCTATCTGCTGGATTCTACTGCCTTTGGTCCAAACAGGCTGGATCAGATGCTCTATGAACACACTTCGGAGGCCTTTGCAATCATCACACTTGATGGTGTGTTGGATAACTAGGCTCGGCTTTTCACTGCTGTTTGGTATCACAGGCTCTGTTTTTTGAAACTCTCTGTTTGGCCCTTTCAAACTTTAACTCTTTAAGGTGGTCCCTACAGGGGTTTAATTTGAGTTTAAGTTCCTGAACTCTAAGTGCTTAAAAGTGCTTCTTTTTATATTTTTCTCCCCTTCCTTTGGAAGTGTTGGCAGATGACTTTGTCTCTGTCAGATAGGGAGCTTTATGCTCCCAATTTTGTATCCATATGTACTTATATGTGATATAATATAAATACTGTCGTTCCAACCAAAAAAAAAAATTATTTGCATAATTCATGACTACTATCCGATGGTACTTCCTACTTTTCTACTCAAGAGCATCAGGCTTTGGTTATTTCTGCTGATCATAGGAAGTTGTCCTTCTTTAAGTTTGTGCACCATACGTTTTCAACATTGCCAAATCATCATCAACTCAATGTCAATTAAACTCAATGTCAATTAATTCTTTTTGATGGAACATCATGGAATGATTTGATTCTAGAGCGATGGCACAAAGCACATTTTACTCAATATGTTTTTCCATGTTCTTTTGCTTATGAGTTCCTTTGTACATGGATCCAACATGTTATCCCACGTGGGTGACCAAATTCAGCTGGTCATTCAGATCTATATAGTGCATTGTCCTTAGGCTATCTGAATGGTATGAAAAGTTTATGCTGACAACTGCATACAAAGTTTTGCCTTAACTTTTTGTCTTCTGAGCATGCTGGCGTTAATCTCCGTGTGCTTTTCCCTGATTAATAGTGGGAGAATGTGAGCAGATACCCAGAACGTGTCAGTTGCGCAAGTCATTCTGTTTATGTGTCATCCTTTGCTTATGTATTCTGGCTTCTAGTGGATATGTACAATGCATCCTTGTGTTTCTATACATTATTGCAGATAGAGAATTGTGAAAGTTGTAGTTATATATGTACCATGTATGAGTCATATATGTGTTTTTCCATGTTTTCTGCCTTAAGTTCCTTTCTACATGGACAGAATATGTTATCCCATGTGGGCGACTAGATTCAGCTGGTCATTTAGATGTAGACAGTGCTTAATTTAGACGTAGATAGTGCTTAATAACTCTGCATGCTACTACTGTTTGCATTGTGCTTCGCCTTTTTTCCAGGCTATATGAGGGGCACGTAATCCGTTGCCTATGTATTTTGGCTTCTAGTGGCTGAAATGGCCAGAGTAGTATACTGGAGCCTTGTCATCGCTTTTGTAACTAATTCTGTTTCCTTCTTGAATGAAGAAGTAGATCTAGCTTCAAGTGGACTCATCAAGCGAGAGCCGCCTTCTTAACTACGATTCTTTCGTAGATATGTCTGGATATTAATGAAGTTTCGGCAAACATGATTATATTGAATTAAATAACTCCATGCAATTTGAATGAAGTTTTGGCAAGCTGACCTACAATAAATTGCGTGTCTTAAGCCTCTGATTTTAAAGCACCAGAGACGATCTCATGGTCACTGCAATTTAATGGTGAAATTCAGTAAGCCTGGCATAGAGTACAAGAAAAATGGAGCGCTTTTCTATGTCTTTGTTGAATGGAGCACATTTATGTCATTGCTGGCTATATTTCACGGGACATAACAATAGTTCTAATAGGCTATCTGCGAAACGCCTTGCCCAGTTATTAAAGATACTCTGAAAATGAGGCTAGTCTAAAATGAGTCAACCTTGCACGTTGGGATGTTATTTTCTAACATGAGACTCAATGATGATGAATGTGTATTGTTATCATCAAATACTTTGCCCATGCTTACCTTTCCAATGAAATGCACAAATACAAGATCAAAGGACTAGCTACTAAATGTTTTAGCCGTTGCGGCACTTGTACTTGAAAGAGTGAAGTCACCACATAAGAATTTGCATGCTCTTTATTAAGCTCTGCTATTAGACTCAGACAATCTAGCAAGAATTTGTCAAGTTTCTTTGAAGATATTTTCTTGGGCATGTACCATGACACACAACCTAACGGTCCAAGTTAGGTCCAAGTTAGGCATTTTTGTGGACATGCATATGTTTAACCAAGTAGGAACTTGTTAAGTTTAGACAACTCTATAACGACTGGTTGTTAAAGCTTTAGGCAAATCTATGTACATTTCGCACTTCCATATATTCTTGATGCTTTAGTATCTTTTATATTATGCTTCAAACATATTTCTGTCCTTATCATAAAGCCAACTAGACAACTGGCTAACATAATTTCTTAGCTTTCCATTTTCATTCGGATTCCACATGCGGCCTTGGCCTAAAACTCCAGCCATATATTCCATAATCATGGATATATAACCCCATGGTGGCTATATAATACTTGGTGGCTATATAATACTACCAATATGGGGGCGTTCATACTTGTACTGCCTCAAGCCAGTGTATAAATGTAAGTTCATAGTTGTGCTGCCTAAAGCTAGTGTACAAATGGCAAGTGTACAAATGTAAATCCATCTGATTTCAAATTCTGGTTGTTGAATTTCTAGCATGCAAGCGGAAAACTAGCTGAATGTATGTTTATAGTATGCATTATACAAACACAAAGCCATTTTTCATGGAGGCTTTGCTGTAATAGTATTGAATTACATAAATGTTACATAAATCAATGGGATATTGCTAGTGCACCGTCCAATCTATATGCATTTGCCCTTACATCATTACTTTGAATAAAGCTAATATTTGCATGTTTGGCCGCATGTACAGGAGTTCTTCTCCTTTTGTGACTTCTGTTGCTCTTCTTGGGAACGTTGATGGAATATGAAGACAAGGAACACATATATGGCGCGAGCATGATGCTGTTCATATCCTACTATTTGATCATTGATGCGTGGCTGCCTTGAGAGTATAAAATTTGAGATCTCTTTTCATTTTAACTATTCTAGTTGTGTCATATTCACAATGTACATATAAATAGATAACTGCATTAAGTTTGATTATTTCTTGCTGCCTAGGTAGTGGAGCACTGCAGGTTAATAGGCCTCAAATTTATGATAAAGCATGGTTGGTGCTTGAGTTGTTCAAATTGAATTCTAAGACCATGGAAAACAATTTTCATCTTTCTCATATAGATGCAGGCACATTCTATGATTGGCATAATTTGAATTTTTAAGATGTACGCTCGGACTCGAAAAATTGACCATATCAGATATGTTGTTTTCTTTATGAAAGACCTAGTATTGAGATTGCCTAAGGCATGAAGAGAAAATCATCTTCCATGGTAGATCCTGGCCTTTATATGATAGAATGTATCTATAAATATGACAAGTTCATTTGCCTGCATATGAGAGTAACATTTTCTTATGTCTTGACATTTCAAAAATGTGGAGTATGATAGTAGTCTAGATTAGAGGCACATAAGAAAAAAGATGCATACCGTTTGTTGAGAATGACTGCTTTGCTTCTATTGCCCCATAGAGTTTTAGGCCAGATGAGCATATATGTTGTGCTTTCCTTGCTAAAATTACTACAAATTTTGTACCATGTGTGTTGCATCCAATGTCTTTCACATCATGATGTTAAAAGAGGATGAAGGCCATTTTTTAGCAAAATGGAATGTTTGGGGCTCAATTTATGAGCACCATATATGGGTTCAAGAATTATTCTCTTCTACAGGACCTTTATGGTTAGCAAAAGATTTGTGGTTGGCAATGTATATGTATATACGTGCATTAAATTGCTATGACTAAAACATGTTATGTTAGAACATCTGAAGAAATGAAGAAGCAAAATTTTGAACTTCGAACTGGACAAGTTGGTTAAAGCTATTATGTTTTCTCAATAGTCCGTCTTATTAGGTTAAAGCGCTACTGTAGTGGTAGGTCTTTGATAGTTTATTAGTTAGAGGTGTATATATTGGACCAAAGGATATAGCGAAAATATGAAACACTGGAATGTAGCAGATAAATTCATAGAATATCACCGGATATAGTGGCCTTTATCTACAACATGCGCTCTCCTTGTAAGCAAATGGTAGACTTTTAAACGACTAAATCCTAGCATTGAGTTAAAAACTAGAAGATAGATCATGTCTCATACCATATTCTAATAATAGGCCATATTCCTGAATATAATGAGCTTTGTGTGCATCCTGATCTCTACTTGCAGGAAAATGGTAGATTAAATGATTAACTTAGAAGATAGATCATGTCTCATACCATATTCTAATAATAGGCCATATTCCCGAATATAATGAGCTCTGTCTGCAGCCTAATCTCTACTTGAAGGAAAATGGCAGATTAAATGATTAACTCTTGACATTCGAACTTTCGACAACGTAGATTTTCTGTCCAGATCGCCGACAAAAAGTAAATAAACACCGTTACCTTTTGTTTTTTTTAAAGCGTTGGCAAGTTTGTGTTTTGTAATATGAACAAAAAACAATTTTAACAATTAGCAACAAAAACAATAATAATATAGTAGCCAACCCGTCTCGAAAAAAATACTGGTTTTTCAAAAGAAGAAGCAAAACCTAACAATGCCTTATTTGCAACATGAGTTTTTCATATATCATTTAGAGAATACTATTAATTTCTTTGTCCTGGAAAATGAAGTTAATCTATTTAATCATAATCTCAATCTAACCTTTCAATTTAATGGTTGAATATTCCTTCAACTAATAGTTTGTCTAGTACATGCTTTCCTAATGAGAAACTGAATCCAAGCCTACTACTGCTCAAGCCTCCTGTTGCGCCTCTTTGCTAGTTTCATAACTTTTTGAAGTTGGACGCCTGCCATAGCCATCGAACTTGGAGTTCACCCTCTATAGCTGTCATAGCCACCGAACTCGGAGCTTCACTTCTAGCCACCTACCTCTTGTGTCCAAGACAAACATTTTCCCGATGCACCAAACATGCTCTGGTTGAACTTTAGTAGTTCCATTCCTACTTATATCTATAGGTTGTATTTCTTGTGGACACAGAGGACTCCGGCCTAGCAATTATCTTCTTCTAGACCAACTGCGGCAGTATGCAATACGCTGAATCTTAGCATGCTCCTTTCCCTTCTTGTTGTACACTAGCAAGCTGGAACTTCTATTAGAGGCTCCACGCTGGATTATCTTGGTAAGTAACTTATTTTTGCCAACTGGAACAAAAACTCACCATCTTGTGTGAGAGCTTGATCATTTGCAGTGCGGAATAAGTCCGTCATGCATCGTGCAAAAGCATTCCTTCGATATGTCCATCTCTTTAGTACCCGGATTCCTTTTTACTCTGGTTGCCCTGGAACACGAGAGCACCAATCTTTCTATATGCTTCTTATACCTTTCGTGCTTCGTCAGCTATATCTAGCTAAGCAACGAGATCATCAGCATCTCATCCGGCTAGCAGCCCCGTGCTACCTAACCGTGGCGTGCGGCACCCTGAACCGGTTGCGCAACCCGACACTGGAAATTTCTACCTACACATGCAAAACCTTTTGTGTTTTTGCGTGTTCTTCTTCTTAGTTGACCGTACGGTATTCCTCATAGACATCTTATTCATACGTGTGATAATGTTTCGGTGCCACATGTACTCTTGTGACACCTTATATTATATTCCATTATTGCTTTATGATCCATAATGTCTAGCAAATCCTTTACCAAGGGCTATTATGAATTAAAATAGATTCATATGTTTTTTTTTTTTTTTAAATTAAGAGTAATTATATGTATTTGCACAAGGTAATCTATGCTCAAATTAATGCAAAGGTGCTGCGGTAAAAAGGTTCAAAGTTTGAGCTTTTGCCAGATAGTTTCAACTTTTGGATATTTTTCTAGAAGTTTACATAATAGTGATGATATATGACCATTGGTTGACGACTTGGCAAAAAAAATGATGGGGCTAAAAACGAAATGAAGCATATGGTAACAAAATAGCATGGCATTTCTTGTGACCATTGGAAATCCGAATACATATGTAGTGCCGAATACAGGTACATGACCAATTTCGTAAAGAGCAAAGCTATCCGGACCCAAAAACGAAATGGATTTAACCCTAATTAGGGTATTTTGAATTTGCTTCTGCGGCCTAGAATGCTGGAAGATATCACGGTATTCTGAAGTTGCTCTAGCGGCTGAGGAGAAGATAAAATACTTGGAAAAAATATTCCAATTCCATGAGGCTGTTGTAGCAGCATGATTGAAGAGTTGTTGTGATATTTCAGTAAAGGCAAAGATGTATGTGACAGATGAATCCGTTATTCTTGCATCTGATAATCGTGGAGAATAATATGGAGATGCCAGCTGCTATTTCTCTAAGTAAAGGCATTGTGGAACTTCTGGCAATTTGTAGATCAACATGACCAAAGGCAATTATGCTGGAACAAAACTCTCCTCTCAGGTCTGAATAACTCATTCGTTGAATACTGTATGTGGGTGTTTTTCTTTAAAGAATTGCAAGGCATTGCACTATTAATTTTGATAGTTCTTTTTGCATAGGTTGCTAAAACAGACTAGAAGCGGTTCTAATATAAGGACATGAGCTGATCCAAATGGATGTAAATAGATATGTTACGTTCTGGATGTTTACATTAGTATAATGCTATGATAGAGCTATGGTTTGTGCATTTGCGATCTATGTGTTTGTTGCAGCAGCATATGAACAAATCTAGAAAGAAATCTATATAGAAAGCGGTTTTGTACTGCATGTTGCATAATTGTGCCTTCTGCACTTTTAACACTGTTGCATCAGCATGGATACTATTATGTTTGCATGTAAATATTTAGGGGATTTAAGTTTAAGGACATAGAGCCAATGCTTTAAATAAGCATATGCAGTGCATGCTGAAGCCTAAGGCCTGATAGTTTTGCCCTAGACAGACACAATGTGTAGACTCCAGCTTGTACTGGATAAACGGGCTGATTTATCCTATTGAAGTTAATGTTTACTTTGAATTATTGTGAGACCAGCGGCGCTGAGTCTTAGGATGCATAGAAGAAGCAAGGGGGGATGCATGAGGAACATGCTGCAAAGGTACCCACAAGAATGGGGATGAAACTTGGGACCAATTTGAAGGATGCAGTGAAGCAAAGGTACCCACAAGAATGGGGATGAAACTTGGGACCAATTTGAAGGATGCAGTGAAGCAAGTGGACTGACAGCCTTCCATGGCTTTAGAAGTCCACGAAGGAACATGGAAGCAATGGGTGGTAACTTCAGCAGATAAAATAAAGCCCAAGGAAGACAAGGTCTAACCGAGGGTTTGCCAAAAAGCATAAGATTGCTCCAATGCTTGAGCAATTAAACACACTCCGCATGAGGCCATGTCACCTAACAAGATCCTCCACAGAAATTTGGAAATCAAAACCTTGCTATAAAGAGCTAAGTCCATCAGACCTAAGCCACCTTCCTTCTTTGGCCGGATGCACTTCAAGCAACCTTCACAACTGCTCCTGTCTCAGTGCCACCCCAGACAAAGTTTCTTATGATAGCAACAATTTCCTTAAACTTCCCTGCAGGTGCCAAAAGTAGGGAGGCAACGTATACATGTGAACTTTTGAAGACTGATTTGGCAACCTGGATGCGTCCAGCCATGGACAAGGATGCTCCCCTCCACCAGAGCAAATGTCTGTGCAATCCTAAAATCACCTGGTCCCATGACTGTGCCGTGGAAATGTTGATACCAAAGGGAACTCCCAAAAGTCGTGTGTCAGTGCGCGGCGGGATGAGAGTCCATGGGTAAAGTTGCAAACAAGGAGGAGATGGGGAGTCCAATGCCCAAATAGCACTACACTTCTGCCAATTCAACAAACAACCTGATGCCAAAGAGAAAATGTCAAGCAATTGCTTAGC
>JAANSK020286890.1:0-10694 GCA_011763485.2 Isoetes engelmannii | reverse complement strand
TATTCATTCCAGAGGGGAAGAAACAACCCCCACGTGCCCACCAGCCTGGCCCCCCAACTCCTCGAGACCAACATCCAGAGCGAGTGGGTTGATGAAGGAGACATGCTCCACCTCTGCCGCCCACGACGGACCACGTCTAAGCTCCCTATCACATAATGCACCCCTGCCTTTCACAATAGAGCCCTCACCTACATCCCTGGCCTCCCTCCCAACTTCCCTCCCAGCTACCTCCACTTCCAGACGCCTGTCCGCAAGCCCCCCACAACCCATCATGCCTCCACGGCCCCCACCTGCATCCCTAATCTCCCTCCCAGATGCCCCCACTTGCAGACGCCCGTCCGCAAGCTCACCAGCACCTATCTCTACTTCCGGACGGCCGTCTGCAAACCTACTACCTGCTTGCCTATCGCCACCACCTGCATTCACTTCCAGATGCCTGCCTGCAAGCCCACCTGAGCAAGCTAAGGTATTGTGGCTTATAAGAGTTCCTCCTTTAGGCATGAAGTGAAGGACCATATTTGGATTCAATATCTTCCAATTAATTCCTATCATTAGTCTCGTATATTGGAGTAAGTATGTAATGCTTCATGCACGTGTTTCGGGAGCATTTTCTTATGCTTACGCAACTAGATGAGATATGTACATCTTGTGATCTTTACTTTTGATTAGCAAATAATTTTGCGTCCTTCAAAAAACAAAACAAAACAAACTAGCAGTAAGGCAAGCTTGGGGCATGGGATGGGGGAGAAGAAGAAGGATTGTGGGAAGATGATAAAGATAAATGAAGATATGTCAAATTTAGACGTTGTGGAATGCATAGTGAGTAAAAGAGCTGAATCCCAACGGAGATTTCGCTAAGAAACTTAGCCGAACACCATCATTGGAATAAGCAGAGATGAAAAGGAAGAGGTAAGCCCTTATAGAATAGAATAGAATAGAATAGAATAGAATAGAATAGAATATTTAACGTCAACGAAGAGCAAGAGGTTATGGGACCCATACAATGGGCTAGTACAACCATATGTTGAATTCAGTTAAACCTAGCACAATTGTATAGTACTTAACCAATCAAATACAATTGGTGGCAGTATGGTTAGTTACGGGTGATGAAGGTGACCAAAAAGAGAATGATGCATAGAATTGCAAAGAACATTACATGTGAAAAAGCAATATGTTCGTGTCAACAAAAACCTTAGGTAGCATCACAAACCAACAATAATGTTTTTTTTTTCTTTGGATAGAGCAACATTTGTATCCTACATATATTGAATTGTTGTTGGGATGTGCGGGTCGTATACAATGTACATGCATAAATAAATTTGTATCTTCTTGGAAAGTGAAATTGAGTGTTTCTTGAACTTTTTTGAAGAGCCATCACAATCTCGTGCTGGGAAACTGTCCATCTTCGATGATCATTCCATGTGCTTGTATTTGAAGAGAGGGGCATTTTTGTAGGAAATAAAAAACAATTGTAGATTGATGCTTTAAAGGGTTTTGCTTTGCTTGAGAATATACATAAGGAAAACACCCAATTCATAATCAAAATTTTCTTGTTTGTAGCTTATTGCCTTTCTTTTATATATTACAAGAAATTTATCGCGGCGGCCAAGGCCGCCATGAACATTCTTTGGTTCCAAACCTGTAGGATTTGACCCATCATTGACGTTTTAAAGTTTCACTATAATTGTACATTCGATAGAAGGCATTAAATCCTACAAACAGATATTAAAAACATTGGTTTTGACATTTTCCAACAATTCTTGATGGAAAAAACTAGGACACACCTTTCATTTTGATTGCGAGAATGCATTAGATCAATATATGTTTAGTAATTTGCAGCAATTTCGTAGGGATGGAGGGCTGCCAGGACACTTGTCTTTATTTAAAAGAGAATCAACTGCATGTAAGTCATTTATGGTGATGTCTGATTCTAGGTGTGCATGCTGCTCTGCTGACACTATGGGGTGTACCTTAGACAAGACTGCAGATTGCATGTCCTCTTAAAAGGGCAACTAATGCCTTGCAAAAAAAGAGGAAATATGGTCATGGTGGTACTGTTTCAACTGAACTGGCTCAAAAATCACTGAACCATCAGGAAAAATAAGGGAGTTAATAGATGCCATCATACGCCTTCTCTTAGTGGCTCAAAAAAAGAAGTGAGAGCATCTATCACCAGACTTAAAATATTCTAATCCAGCCTTTGTCCTGACTTGATTCACATGAGTATATAATGACACTTTGTAGAGATTTTTACCTCTTAGATTCCCCTGCCAAGCTCTGCGAGAAAGCATGTCTGAAGGGGAAGCTCTTTGCAGGGGAATCTCTAGTGAACTCCATAGCCATGTCTGGCGAAGCTCCAACGAGCTCTATAGGTCTGCAAACTCCGTCACATGGGGCGAAAGTTATACCTATGCTATGGAGTTCGATTTACACTAGTGGTGGCTCAGCATGGTAGGGAGAGGATCGACTGGTCTATCACAGCTTCAAACCATGTTATTTCTATTTTAGGTTTTGCTTTTCCTTTTATTGCTTCTATTTTGTTCTGTGGCGTTGACAGCATGGGCAACATGTCGGGATTCAACTCCCTGGGCTCTGTGCTAGTGTTCTTGGTTATTGTGTGATTTGTAACACAAGAGCATTGGCATCTTGTTGGAGTTCGATTCCCCAAGCTCTCCTAGTCTTGGAATGCTGTGTTGTATCAGTTTTAAGGAAAATTGTGGTGTATTCAGGCATCAGATTGTTGGAATACTAACATAACCAATGAACTGGGTTTTTTAAATCTCCCTTAGGGTCTATCCCCATTGAGCAAAAAAAAAGGGCTGGTAACTATACTTCGTGGCAAGTTACAAGCCCAAAATTGGCATTCCCATTCTATACGTGTAACTCAAACAGGCTGATATGGCACCGGTGTCGTCCTCTATTTCAGATGAAATCAGGAGCTCCCATATAGCTGAAAATGGCCAACCGGGTTTGTCTTCTAGCAGGTAAGATTTGTCTTCTAGCGAAATAAGATTTTGTCTTGGTTTGCTGCAAGATCAGAATCAGATTGCTTCTAGCAAAATAAGCTTTTGTCTTGGTTTGCTGCAAGATCAGAATCAGATTGCTGCTGCAAGAATGATCTACCGGTTTAATGGGAATGGGGGAACAAAATTGCTGGTGGAAATACCTAGAATTCCATTTACGGTATTACAGGTGTAGAGTTAATGGGGATGCACCCTTACAAATGGGGTCAACATGGAGCTATTTGACCCCATCTTGACTTGCAAGGGACATATCATATGGATACTCATGGAATATTTTGTAGGATGTGCCATGATCTAATGGCCACGAAAAATTCTAAGACACTCCAAACAATAAAACAAACGTAAAATACTCCACATGCAATGAAGAAAAAAGTCCAAAACTGGCAAAACAAAACCCATGATTCATGGTTAAAAACCCATTGCACCACTCCTCCAATTGAATTGCAAAAAGATTCACATTCCAAGTTGGTCCCCACTTTCGGTAGAAGAGGGAAAACTGCTCCTGGTATGGCACTCCCACTTCTTTGGAATGGATAAAGCATTTCTACACCATGATTCTTTCTAGGGAAAAACTGTGAAATACCTTTATGTTTTGCTAAAACTGTCCAAATGCCCCTCGTTTTAGGGGTATTTTTATGGAAATGACTGCAACTTTTTTGCAATGATCCAAATGAAAATTTGTTTTTCAGATGCATTGTTGAAGAAGATGAGACCTTTCTATCAAAGTTAAGATCACTGGAATCGAAGTTCGACATTTTCATTTATGGTCTTCTAAATCCCTCATAAATTCTTACAAATTTTGTGTGTGTTAAAAATCACATAACTTATGATTTGGGACTCCGCTTATGGTGATCTTAGATTTGATGAAAAAATCTCATCATTCTCTACAGTGCATCTGAAGAACACATTCTTGTTTGGATCATTGCAAAAAAGTTGTGGTCATTTCCATAAAAATACCCCTAAAACGAGGGGCGTTTGAACAGTTTTAGCAAAACATAAGGGTATTTCACAGTTTTTCCCTTCTTTCTATTATTAAGAGATGGTTTTGTAGCCTGAATTGGAGGACTGCAGATATCTGAATCCTTACCTCCATAATCCAATAAGCAAATGACATTTTCCTATGAAATTTAAGTGACGGCCCTCACTCCATTTAATAAAGGGAATGCGCTTGTATCATTATTAAAGCAAACACATTTCTTCATAAAAATGCACCAACATAAGAATAATAATCCAGCAATTATGAAAAACAGTAGACTGTCGCCAAGCACACTGATTCTTAGAGCGGAAAACTATGGAAAAGCTCCTGCTAATTATGGATCATGGAGGTTTTATTGCGCAAGACAAAAAAACTGCTAGCATAGCTTTGAAATCCAAAATCAGAAGGTGCTCACATTTTTCTGCAATGAAAAAAGTCCATATTTGGTAGTATGCTGAGACTGCCCCATGTTTGCATCATACTTTGCCTGCTTTAATATTGTAACTGTATAAATGAACATAGCCCCAAACAAAAAAGGTGGCCAAAAGCATTATTATCATTATTATTGCTTTCTTGTTACATTTCAAGGCTGCAGGTTCAACCATGTCTGCCCTGTGATAATTTCCATCTGAAATAGCTCTTGACCCAGCCACTAAATTGATGTAAGGCTATTAAATTCTGTAAAAGTAAACGAGCACGTACTATTGCATTACGAGCTGTCCTTGCTGTCCGGGCTACCACTGGCTGAACCGTCACCACAGGAGATGTTATTTGTCCCTGTGACAAAGCTAATAGAGTAAAACAAAAAACGTTGGAATGCCACATATCAGAGCATAAATTACAAAATAATAAATGCATGAGAAGAATGCCACAGCAAAGTTTAATCAGGGTACCAACAAGCAAATAAAAAGGTGTAATACTGACCATCCATGGTTAGACCACCCATACGCCGTAGACCATCTTCAGCTGCCCGGACTGCCTTTGTTGATCTTTTGACCCCAGCTGTTATTTGCTGACTGCATCAGCACGCATTAAATTACTCTCTGTCAAAACAGATTCTCAAGCAGTAATACTGTCATGATAGGTACCCTAGATCACTTAGCTCCATTGTAAGATCACTTATTTCCATTCCTGATAATCTCACTGCTGCCATTGTCCCAGGAAGCTCCTCTCGGGCTGTATCTGCTAGTTTTTCCAGAGATTCAGCTGCCTTCTTAAGAGCCTTAAGGAAAAAAGGCAAAGATAAGTTAAGGTAATATAGGATAATTTTGGGTCTAAAATATAATGATCACACTGTACCCGCAAAGTAGGTATACTTGCTAAAAACATGCAGGATATTGTTCCAGTGACCTGCAATGTTTAAACCCTAGTAAGAACCAGGTATATGTCAATTTACGCTCTGTCATAAAAGTGCAAATGCAATCATGTTTTGGCCAATCTGTCAGAAAACACCAAATTATATGCGAAAGATGCATGCACTTATTAAAAGCAAAGGTGTGTCTTGATATTAAGATAGAAATAAATCAAATGATGACTGTTCTTTTGGATGCAGTCCCAAGCATCCCATGCCTAAGAAATTTTCATGCGTACTGTGGTATAGGATAAGATAAACTGCTCGAAAGTGGAAAGCATGTTACAAAATAGCATATAAAATGTCCTTATTTTATAAACCAATACTCTATGCTATGGATCAGGAGACAAGAGCTATACGATGACGCATGACAAACTAGCCTTTGCAGCAAATTCGCAAGCCTCAATCATGCACTACAAACAAGAAAGCCAATGATGCAAATGCAATGTGAGTTCATTGAAGGAGCTCAATCATCTACTTCGATGAAAATTTCCATATAGTGAAAAAATAAAATGCATATACCAAGAGAGAATCCGAACATTGGACACCAATTTATCATATAACAAACTTTCGGCATAATGCATTAACAAGACATAAATAGATGTACGAAATACAGGTTATAAAACACATTAAACTGCAAACAGAATTACTTACAGCACATGCAATGGCTCCCAATAGAAACAGGTGTTGTTCGCTTGCGTTCCATACCCGGACGGAAACATGATGCGGATCGTCAGCTACCCCTGTAGTAGCTACAAGTTTTAATTCGCCATTTTTTATACTTGACGAAGATATGATATTTCTAGAATTAAGCCTGATAGGACATCTAAGACTTGGACGGAATCTGAGGCACTCATTCGCGAAAGGAGGAGGTGAAAACGTAACATTTCGGACTGCCATCTCGGGGTTTAGGGCTTGCCAGACATAGCCATTCAAAATCTCCTGTTCGAACGAGTTGCTAATTAAAACCGCGAATTATTTCTCTTTTACAGAGAATTATTTTTGGGTTGCCTGCTCCAAGGCAAACCCTAGGGAAGGATAATAGGACATTTCCCCACATATTCTAATTGGAAGGAGGAGCTTTGGGGAAAAAGATGAATTGAGAGTGGAGATCTCAGGAGAAAGATAAATTGATGGCTGCGATTGACTATGGAGGAGTAACCACGTTAAAGTCTTATAAGCGTTGAGCACTGGGAGTTTGCTAGGAGGCATGCATGCAAAAGGGGGAGTGAACATGTTTGTTTGGTTTGGATTAGGCAGATCGATTATTGTGGTGCAGTACTTTCCTAAGTTTGTGGCTTCATGTTTGTGGTGGCTTGTAGCTGCAACAGTGTTTCGTGTCATAACAGGACTTTTGCAGACCGATTCTTCTGGTGTATTGGTTTTCCCGGCTGCAAATTATGTTGTCTAACAGCTTCGCATCAACATGTTGAAGACTATTAGAGAGATGTTGCTTACCAGTCTGCCTAAAAGAACTTCAGGGTTTCCGGGTTTTGATTACCATTTATGAGTGAAAATAAAGCTTTATCTACGATAAAAATTCGGACGACACGATGTAATCGAGCAAAATATTGGCTCCCAAAATGGGCCTCGATTCGAAGAAACTCCAAACTGAATACCATGCGGGGGTATTCGGCTCATATAATACCCTATATTTGGAAAAGGAAATTACGGCACAAATAGGTATTCGGTCTACTAAATTGCTCGATAGCACATGTAGCATTTGGTTAGTTGGGACTAACTTATCAAATGCTGGACAAGTGCGAATGGCATGACATTCATCCTCAATGGCCCCTTGTTGGCAACACTGGCAAATCCTATCCTCATGTGCCTCCTAATTCCATCCGCCTGTCTCAATGCAAAGGCAATGCGCACCCGTGCGAATTGAAGCTATCAATCTGCGTTTCTTCATAGGTAAATGCACATGCACGTAGCACTGTGGACCTCGCATGAGCATGGGATTGATCTGATGCTGGTACGGCGTCGTAACCTGTGCCACAACGCTCGTATCCCAGAGTTTGCTAAGGAAGCAGACATCAAGGTACTGCCTCAAGTGATCTATCGTCTACTCCAGTTCAGTCCTATACGCACCTGTGTGCCTGCACATTCCAATAGGAAAGCCACTGAGCTCTTTTTTTTTCCCCTCCAGTAAGCTTTGAGGTGTTGTGGACCAAGTGCCATGGTAAAAGCAAGATTGGAGAAGCGAGTGTCACCCATACTGACCCCCTTCTAAAAGTAGATGATATGGCGATCCTGTCCGGCCCTTTGGAGGGGCAAGAAACTTGTATTCTCCAACAGGATCTAATATGGAACTGTGAATTTCACCTCAAGTGCTCAAGCTAAGAAGGTCTTCTGCACCTGCTCCAATTCATTCTGGGTGGGAGGAGATACTATTGGTCCCTAAACCTCGGCTAAGCATAAGAGAACATGCTCGTACCACAGTCCTGAATAGGTCACTACAAGAGAATGATAGCTAAACGTCAGCACATTCGTCAGAGATCCTTTGTAAAATAGGCAAGTGCCCAAGCCTTGCTGCTGATGAAGGCACTGACTAACTTCTGACGAGTTTTATCTGACTAATATTAGTCAGATCTTAGTCAGAACATTAGTCAGAGAATAGTCATACGTTAGTCAGAACAATAGCCACAGTTTAGTCAGCACTTTAGTCATTTGATAGTTGACATTTAGACAGGAGCTTAGTCAGCTTATTAGATAAATAATTCGTCATCTCAATAGATAATTAGTCAGTTTATTAGTTAGAGTTTTAGTCATGATACTACCAACATAGTCAGATGGTTAGTCAGATAATTAATCATACTAATAGTCACAAGTTTAGTCAGCTTATTAATCAGATAATTCGTATTTGCTGGTCTATATCGTATTGTTATATTTATTTTAATATATACCAAACAGGGATTTGAACCCTGATATTCCAGCTTGTAAACTTCAATAGAGTATAGAGATAACAAGGAAGAATCTTAACAGCACAAGACAATTTGCTTGTAGATATGCATATGCAATCATAACAACAGCAAAATCATAAGGAAAATGTGAATGATACCTCACATCTCTAACCTGCACCACACAACAATATCACATATGGAGACAAGAGCAAGTACCTCGTCGTGAGAAAAGCAATTTCAGTCTTTTGCAGCAGAAATCATTATTTGCACCTTGTAGAGTAAATATCATGGGTCTTCTATATATGATATTGCTTGCAGAAAGTGGAAATATATTGCTATCATCATCTCAATATATTGGAAAGTGGCACTAAGTGGACTTATTGGTGCTCCTGCTATTTTTCTTTACCCAAGTCCGAATCGCTGTTGATAAGCTATGGAGAAATAGAAAGTGGTAAACGCTTTAACAAAATGCTGAAATACTACCCTGTAGCTCCGAGACGGATTGTTGTTGTTGCTATGCACTGCATCCGTTAACACGAAAAATACTGAAAAACTTTGCATTTTGAAAATAATAACTGAATATACCAGATCCATCCACTTAATTATCAGAGAATGCATTCCCGCTGGAGCTTTTCCCCTCCATTCAGAGGAAACACTGCAAGCTTCCTCTTCTTCATGTTCTCCATAACGATACACTTTCCTGTCTGCATTACGAAACAAAAATAGAGGGAAAAGAGATAAATCAGCAACTCAAATGGATAGCCTTGATAGAAAAACAGAAAAAGTGGATGCCTAAATAGAGAGACATGAAACGGCTAGCATTGTGAGTGTCTTTGTTTCAAATTGCAGGAGAAATGGCAGTCCTTCACAGCCTGTTGCAAATAAACAAATGGACTTTTTAGTACAACAGATACATAAAACATTAATTATGAACAAATGGATACCTAAATCATTAATTATTAAAATCACAAGAGATGCCAGGGATGTCAATGCTCATCTTAGCAGCTCCAGTTGTGCTGGGAATGATGTTAAACAGAACAGCAAAAAGTCGCAGGAATACCAACAGATCCCAAGGTTTTACCCATAGTTAGGAGTTAGCAGTTATATGTTAGGTAATGACTAACGCCAAAATAACGTATAACGAGTTATCCTCGGAGGTGATAATGCGTTATTTTTTTGCCAAAAAAAAAAGAACTCAGTTTCTAACAATTTGTCCTTATTTTGGACTAATCAGAACATGCTGAATTCAAATATGCATCAAAATTCTCAGCCAGGTCCTACTCTAACATGGTAAGACTTAATGTTAGCATGCAAACCTTTGGTATATCAAATAGCTTTGCTTTCCAGTCCTGAAATGGTCAATCGAGATGGATATGAACTAATAGCCGGAATGAAATTTAAGAGAAATTTGAATGCCATATACAACCAACAAATTATAGTAAATGGAGATAACCAACCTCTGTATTCAGGAAGGGGAGCCCAAGTTGCATCTGGATACATCCCCAATGAAAGGAGATGTCCAAGCACTTTTCTGAACATTCTGTGCAAATAATTCTATCAGAATGAAAATCATTCTCTATCCACCCTTTTCTCATGGACGTGAAATACATATGAACTATCACATGAATTGCAGACACAAAACAACACAATAGCATCTAGCATTTGTTGCATATTGCCGTTATATTCTAGTCCAAGAAGGCCTTCATCAGCGTCAGCATGGGCTCCCTATTACAGAGCTCATGTATGTCAGGCATAATGGTGCTATGACATGAATATCCGATTCAGAAATTATGCAACACAAAGCAATTGGACAAAATATTGCAGTTTCAATCTCTTCAACAAATTAGGAAAGAGCCCACATATCTAGAATCCGCCACTCGTGGAAGCATATTTTGGCCAGGAATAGAATACATGAAAAGTGCGTAGGCAGCTTAAATAGGTCAGGAAATGCTTACTTTGCACCTACAAACTAAAACAACAAAATAACAAAACTGAAGCTAATCAGGTACATTTGGATCATTTACAATTAGTTTATGAAGCACATGGTTATGAAGAGTTCTGTTTTCAATATTACAGAGTTCAAAAAGCAATTTATGTTGCTGCCTGCTAAAACTATAAAGCAAATGGTAGAGATATGAAGAGACGAAATGGGATAAGGACATATGATATGAGAGAGACGAAATGGGATTGGGAAAACAAAGGGACGAAATGGGATTTGGCATATGGAAATGGACGAACTTGGCATGAACAGAATGAGAGGATGAATCATAAATATAGAGACAACAGAACAGAGCATAGAGAGAGGATGAATCAGAAATATAGAGACAACAAAATTCGAGCTTACCTGTAGGCTGGAGCAGGAACCTTGAAGGATCGACCAGATTGGCACCGCCGCTGCTCTGCAAAGTTCGAGCCGTTTCATAAGAGAGTAGGAATTTTTT
>JAANSK020286879.1:0-10695 GCA_011763485.2 Isoetes engelmannii | reverse complement strand
TCTGATTCCTTGCAGTACCTAAACTCCAGCAAAGCTATACCCATTATCAGCAAAGCCTTCGGGACATTATCTAGAGATCTATGGATAAGTCGGACGCACTAATCAGACTCTTGAGCAGTTGTTGTGATGCTTCACCCATTATTACCGGGATCATTAGGTGGATTGACTACCCTTTGTAGAATTTGCTTACAATAATTCTATCCATGCGTCTACGGGCAAGACACCGTTCTTTGTTAATTCTGGCACTCATCCTTGATGGTCCTTCATTAGCTCCAGAAGCTTTGGATACTCCAAGGTGATCTTCAGCAACATCCCCTCCAGCCTCAAGCATGTTATCGTCATCATGCTGGTCAGCATTGCCAAGATGCCCTCCCCCCTGCTTCCCCGCCCATTAGTCTAGATATACATAGAGGCGTCTCATTCTTGTTGAACCATTCCAGTTCAACGCTGGTCTTCAGCATTGTAGCCCAAGTCCTTGTATTTTGCTCTGTTTTATCCAGCATACTTCTAGTGCATTCTTAGTATTTTCTCTTGTTTTTGCGTAGGTTCATGCATTACGTGTACCCGGATACTTTTATCCAAAAATCGGTGACAGCGGGAAGAACAACTCAAAGCAAAACTCTACGACCGGTTGCAACATTCATATCTGTCCAAGGCCTTGGTAGAGCAAGCTCTTCTATATGGAGTGGAAGCACGAGGACTGATTGTATGACTTGCCATCCAGAATGACTTGGTGCGAGTTCAGATTTTTTTTTTAGCTCGAGCACTTAGAGCCAAGTTCATGGTCCATATCAAATTTTTCTACAAGCGAAAGGTTTCCTACCTCTTTAGAGGGCTATGCTTGAACATCACATTGTATACTTTTAGAAGGTGGTCAATATTGGAGACGCTCGCTCCAAACCTCGCCTACACATGGGTTCACGATGCCTTAGAGCATACTGGAATGAGAAACAAGTCGTTCGGAATGTGCAGGAATAGAGGTGCATATAGGTAAACAACAATGAGGACCACAATTACCTGAAGCAATATCTAGACACATGCTTCCTCAGTTAGCGTTGGATGCTAGGGCTTTGGAACTGGTAAAAGCAGCATACTACAAAACTCAGATTAATTCCACACTTGTGAGAGGTCCACAATGGTATATGTTGGTACAATTGCCTCTGAAGAAGTGCAAAACGGTTGCATCCACTCACATAGGAGCACACCGCTTTAGAATTGAGATAGCCAGATAGGCCCCAAAAAAATGCGTAGATAGTCTCTGCTTGCCAACTGGGAATTGTTAAAGCTAAGTGCCACACTCTTTAGAACTGCCCAGCATTTGGGTCTATCAAGAATTGTCATGTTGGGGTGGTCAGACCTAACTAACCACTGCATGTTTAGAGACGTCTTCAATGAAGGTACTAGCATCTTACCTCCAGTAGGTAATGGATATGCGAATTAGTTGTGTCCATCCTTACTACATTAAAATGCATAGAATGTATAGTTCACCAGCAAGGTGCTAAGGTTTTTTCCTCGAAAACCCTTCGAGCCTGGATAATAATAGGTCTGTTGTGATCGTCACATAGCCTTTTTGGTCTCTGTGGACAAAGAAAAACAATTATATTCTATTTTATTTATCAGCAATTGCCAAAAATAGTGATGAGCTCAACATTGATTATTGATTAGCAGTTATCTCTTTGTTGCTACTAACTCTCTAAATAAGTTTGGAAATAATATTAATTTTGCCAAGAAAGCTTTCTGAGGAAGCCATGAGCCGAAATAATTCATAGATAGTTTCTGCCAATGTTGCTATGGGAGTTCTTGAAGCCGCGTGCCACACTCTCAGAATTGCCCATCATTTGAGCCTATCGGGATAGGTCATGCTGGGTTGGTTGCATCTGATGTTAGAGATGACTTCAGTGAGGGTACTAGCATCTTACCTCCAGGAGGTAATGGATATATGATCAATTGTGTCCTTCCTCAGGACATTAAAATGTAGAATGAGTTTATCAGCAAGCCTATTACTGCTAAGGTTTTTCCCTCGAAAGCGCTTTGGGGCTGGATAATAATAGGTTTGATGTGATCTTTGTTTGGATCTATTACTACTAAGGTTTTTCCCTCGAAAACGCTTTGGGGCTGGATAATAATAGGTTTAATGTGATCTTGGTTTGGATCACATGGGCCTTTTTGGTCTTTGTGCTCAACATTGGTTATTGATTAGGAGTTATTGATTAGGGCCCTATGTGCGAGAACCCTTGTTGCCACCATGGCCCTCCCGTCCCTTGAGCTCCCGCTCTCGCGCCCAGCTACATGGCCAAGCCCCCGTTATTTCTATAGTTCTGCCTCCCTCTCTTTTCGGGCCGCAAGAGCCTCTTCAGATTGGGCTTGATACCTCATCTTTGGACTGGCAAGCTCAGTATCTTCCGCCCAGGCTTCGAGACCATTTGTATGCTATTCACTCGACTGGCGGGAAGGCTCGCAACTCACTGGCCATCTCCGTGGAGCGATGGACACAGCTATTGCAGTTGTTAAAGGAATATCTGCCAGACTTGGAATGTGAACAGCTAATGCATCAGTCCAAACATCAGCATCCCACCTACCTGAGGAGGGACCGGCAGCTCCAGCAGTCACGCCAGCGGATGATACGCCCTCCACTACCTCCGTTGCCACACAGACAGAGGATTTGTTGCATCCGGGCGCACCGCCAGTAGACACTTCAGTACAGACAGCTCCTGCCATGCCTCCCTCATCGTTGAATTTATGCATTGTTGGGCTCCCTCAGGATGATTGCTCAGGCCTTGAGGAGGCATGTCGATTTTTTGCGAAGGACATGCAGATTGAAGTGTCCGGTATTGAGTATTGTTGGGCTCCCTCAGGATGATTGCTCAGGCCTTGAGGAGGCATGTCGATTTTTTGCGAAGGACATGCAGATTGAAGTGTCCGGTATTGAGTCTGCCAGTCGGGTTGGAGCAGTACGCCCCGACCGTCCGCGACATCTTTTGGTCCAGTTTCGAGACGCGGTTTCCGACTGCATGTTTTGCGGCACGGTAACCACTTGAAGGGGACCACTTTTTCCGTGCAAGAGGATCTCACGCCTACCCAATTGTGCAGCCGCAGAGAGGAACTTTGTCGCGTACGTGAAGCCCGCATACAGCGTAAGTGGGCGGTGTATCGAAGCGGCATGCCATCATTCGGGATCAGTGGCCTCCTGACCCCTGGGCAGTGTGGGAGTAGTTTCACGGGCATTCACTAGCAGTGAATTGTGTTTGTAATCCTGTTGTATATGTTAATTTGTACAATGTTTGTTTTGGGGCTTTGCCCCGAGTTTTGGTCTAGGCCTCGGCCCCCTTTTTTGTAGCGGTCCCATAACCCGATTGGGTTCTTGTGGACGATAAAAATCTTCTTCTTCTTCTTCTTCTTCTTTAATAAAGTCAAGAAAGCTTCCTGAGGAAGCCATGAGGCTGATCTATCTTTCAGTGTAAGATTAGAGCCTATTTCTTGCTTTCCATAACGTTGATCTGTTTTCCAATATAAGACTGGAGCCTATTTTGCTTAAAACATAATACTGGAGCCTATTTTGCTTTGAAAAAAATTCCATGTCAAATTTGTTAAGCATATCAAGTTTGCCTTTTCTTGTTTTGTAAGATTTAATCTCCTGTTTTTCCCACTTTTCCAATGGTTGCCCCCATATATCCCTTGCCTTTTCGTTCTTAAATATAAGCCCCCATCACTTTGCTGCATATTCAACCACATAAAAGACCTCCATAAACCCCCATCATTTTGTTGCCTATATAGCCACAATAGAACCTTCAAGAGCGAGTACTAGAATAAGCCTCTAACCATCAAATAAAATCTGAATACCCCGCCAAAAAAAACCAAAGAACTCATAAATCATGAGAGAGTGTCAAACTTGAACTTTGCCTCTAAAACCAGACACTCTTCATATAGATTTCAAAGCCAAACAAAGGTCAAAGCTAGCCAAAAAAAATAATCCCAAAAATAGATATTGAAAACAACTAGTTACAACTCTACAATTTAATATAATCGATAGATACATTTTATCTTTGTAACCATTGAATAGCTCCATATAAATAAGCCTATGATACTTTCACATATAACATGGCAAATATT
This sequence comes from Isoetes engelmannii, assembly GCA_011763485.2. Lineage (NCBI taxonomy): Eukaryota > Viridiplantae > Streptophyta > Lycopodiopsida > Isoetales > Isoetaceae > Isoetes > Isoetes engelmannii. Next base: position 6,585 of record JAANSK020286879.1, on the reverse strand, counting down.
TATACACCATAACATTGTACACTCTAACATTTTGAAGACATAAAAAACATCCATAAAATCTTGGAAAAGGAAAATAATGCATATAGCCGAGCAAAGTCTAAAAGCACTCACTCCCACCAACTATTGCAGTACGGCATGCATGAAGACCTAAAGTTGTGCTATGTTCTACAGTTTTTATTATGTCATCAAGAAAATCCATAAAAAACATCAAAGAAATGCAAGAGCATACTTCAAGATTCTTTATAATAAAATTTATTTACTTCACAATCCGTTCTTATTCTTAGTTTATATCTTTAGCTTAACTTGGCATGTTCTCAGGTAGATATTTGGCAAATAGATATTTGCATTACTGTGAAAGCAAAGATCCCACTTCTTGCAGGTCTGTTCCATGGAGAGTACCATCTAGCCTTGTCTTTCAATCTCAACATTGCATCTTAGAATAACCAGAAAAATAAGCATGGTCAACATGGGATTTGACTAAGTCTGTTCAACCCTGTATCCAGGATCTTATGGGCTTTTGGTTAGATAAACAAATTTAATCAGTGGTGGTAAAAGTCTCCACATACAAAGCTGATAGTCATGATAGCCCAAAGAAGGATAACACAAAGTGGGACCAACAATACCCACGCCAAAATGGCAATAAATACAAGCAAAACAGGCAAATCTTTCATATATCATAAAAGGCAACAAACCAGGTGGGGGAGGGCATTGACGCATGGTAACAATATTTTTCTCTATAAAACCTATGTAGTACCCAAATTGCAAGACTCTTAAAGGGTAGTTGGTATTTCTAGGTCGTTTTCACCAAGAAACTATGTCCGTATCCACAGTAAAAAATTAACAGATGGAAGTTAATAAATGGAAGATCATACATAATGCTGCAGTAAAATAACAATGGGGCATTGCAATTACAAAGTCTTAAGATACAATGGACTTCTGAGTCCCAAAATTGTGAAATATGCACCTTTTTATGAATACAGAGTTTTCGAACAGTGGCTGTAGAACTCGTAATGTATTGCGTGAAGAGGCAGCACTTGACTAAGAGAGATCTGTAGGAATGGCTGTGCAAGAAATTCGCTTTATTTTAGAAGTTAATATATTATCTGGTGATACAAATATGGCTTCCAAAACATTACCTTCCTGAAGTAACTATCAAGTGTTGATGGAGAAGATCGAAACCGTCGCTAGCTTTATCTCAAGTCTCCTGTACAAAACACATACTGAACATTATAACCACCAAAAACTAATCTTAAAAAAGCACAATCAGGGGTACTACTCACCTCTAGAACTTTAACATGCTAAATGTCGCAAAAAGAAATTATGTTGCTATACAGATTCTATATACAAAAGCTGTTTTTATCAGAAAAGACAATCTACAAAGAATCTTGCTTCTGTGAAAGTACCATAATTGCCGTCGCTTACCTTTAATATCACTAGACATTTGGTGTAGATCAATTCTACATCGCAATCTTCTCTCTACTTCAACCGTGGGAAGCTCCTGCATAAAAGGTAAATCTCTTAACCGTGTTTAACCTAGCAGATATGCACGCATGCGCTATAGTATAAATACACACCTGAGGTACATTGCAGTCTGCATGGTGAGGATCCCACTCTATAGCACAAAAGCATTCCCAGCCATCATCGGCCACGATTGATAGAGGAGCTCTGCAAAGGGCAATATTCTTTTAAGGCAGTATCAACTCAAAAATAATTTTAAGCTTCTTAAGAGATTCTTGAGTAATACTTGAGAATACAAAGTTTCATATATGCCTAAAATGCCAAGCGAAATCTGGAGTTTACGGGATCTTTGCATACCTCCGCCATTTACCACAAAGAATATCAGCTGTCACTACTTGACCATCTGGGCCAATGTCACCTTCTTCGTATATAATATTTCGGCATTGTACCCAGTTCTCTCTCTCCCCATGCAAACGCAGTGCAGACAACCAACCCTTCGGCCATATATTCTGCAAAAATTAGTTACCTTCAATGATAATGTATTATAGCAGACTCTTAGAAAGTAATATACAGTTAATCTAGGCACAAATATGTGTTCAACCATGAATATGTAGTGTCCCACTTTGATTTCTTTGCCCCTTCAAACAAGACAAGGTAGGACTTACAAGAGCTACGTTTCGTACAGCAAGCTCCCTCTCTGCAGCCTTCTGTTCCACAGTAAGAGGCACCTCTGTTCCTGGACGTCCTTGCATGCTGAAGTAATAAAAAACAATTTAACAATCAGACTCTCCGTTACGAACTTGCAATGAGAAAGGAGCCGCATAAGTCCTTCGTGAGAGCTTACAGATTGTACTCAATTTGCCCTCTCCAAACAGGAACATCCGCTTGGTATTTATAGCCAACACGCACATGGGTCCGGTACTTAGAACTAGAATTCAAATCCCAACCACGAAATATGCGCGAGCTGTCAATTTTCCATGTCTCTGGAACAGACTGATCTATACGCTGCTGTTCAGAGTAGGCTTCAGGAAATATTATAGACTCAGCTTTTCTTTTCTTTTCCTTTCTCCTACAGAATCTGCAAATCCACTGGTCATCATGTGGAAGTGATCTTATCCTAGGTGAACAGCAGGGAATATGGAAAGCCTTTTCACAAAAATCACAGATAAGTGTAGCAGTAGCATCTTCAGGTTTCCCACAAACATAACATGCTTGTACTAAAAACCCATCACCTGCAGAACCAGGACATGGTGCAGGACCTGAAAAATCCCCAGGTAATGCCTCATCATCATTTCTAAATAATCCATTCTCCTCCAAATATTTTATACAACCTTCCACCTTCATTATTTTCTCTCTACATATCTCCATATTCCCTGTGAAAGAGCATGCATGCTGAACTGACCTTTCTCTAACCCCCCCTTTACCATCCAATACAGATTTAGCATTACGCCTTCTGCTCGTGCCTGATGAGCTGCCCCAATGCCTTGAACCATTTCTTGGTACAGACAATGCCTTATTGTCGGAGCCACGAATATTGAGTAGTCTCCTATTCCCTATTGGACTTTTAGACTCTGAACTTGACTGTTTACATTCTTCAGTAGCCATACTGCTCCCTTTATTAATAGCACTGCAAAGTTCTTTGTGATCCTTTCTGCCACGCATTCTAGAACTCCCAGAACGTCCTCTTGTTTTCCATTTAACTTCTTGAGGATGCTTAACATCATTTCTCGTCCTTAAACTCCGTAAATGTCTAGAAACCTGTTTTATGTCTACACTTGTGCTTGATTCCAACGTTTCCTTGCACAATTGCCCAATTGGAATTTCAAGACGCAATCCTCTATCTTCAAATGCTTCTTTTCCTTGAATTTCCACAAAAGGAACTGACTGGCAGTTTACTCTCCGTTTCTGTTCAGAACAAGAACCTTCATTATCAACTCGATCCTCATGGGTGGACCCTGTCTGTGCACCCATAGGACTGTGAACACGTTCCCCTTGATATGTTGTGTCAATCTTCTTATCCACCCCATTCATCTTGACTCTCCGAACTTTATAATGTAGCCTCTTATAAACATCTTCCTGGCTCTTTCTCTTCCTTGGCCTCTTAGCAGAATGCAAATGAACAAACCCTGTGGTTGGAACGTCAACACCAATGGCTATGGGGCTTTCAAATCCTGCTCTCATGCTGATAAGCAGGTATACCCCGTGCACAAACCATCTAGAAACAGAAGATGAAGTTCGTCAACAACCAAACAACGGACTTTTGACCTTAATCTTTGACCTAACTCAGACCATAACTTAAAATGCGGACTTCACCTGCAGAACTATATAGGATTGATCTTACACAAGCTGTCTATTCATTGGATAACCGAATGCTATAATAGTATCTTTGCAGTAACTTAGATCATGATAGAAAACAATCAAAATCACACCAGGACTGAAGAAGCCTAAAGCATCTCGATTATGGCAACAAAGAAGTTGGGTCCAGGTAATAGAAATACTGAAGAACTTTAACCCATAGAATTTAGAGCAAACGTATGCACACTTTGGCCTCTGAAATCAAAGATGAATGTTCCAAGAAACGCACAGCCAAGTAATAAGAAGATATCAGCTTTAAGTTAGTTAGTTTGATCATGAAAAAGCAAGGCTAACACAAGACTTATAAATTATATGAAACCTAAACTGAACTAGAACAGAAACAAGGTAAGATTACGTCAATTCACTCTAGAACATGCACAATGCAAAAATGTCAATAAGAAGAAGAAAGAAAATGAAAGAAAATAAAAGGATTGAAAACTTACCAAAACATGTTGATGATAATCAAGCGCTGGAAGTAATGCTAGCGCTCCTGCGAAGGCAATCCCAATCTAAATATTGAAAACGCAATAAGAAGGTAACGATAATCAGGAGGTAATGGTTATGGTGATGGAAACGGTATGCCCATATCGAGCGCCTACAGGACAACCGGAGAAAAGACTACTCTTTCCTAAGGAACTCTAAGAACTCTAAACAACAACTCCTTTCTCTCTCCCCCAACACACATAGAACTATTAAATCAATGGCCTAGATTGAACCTTGGAGGCCTGAAACTCCATCCCTGCCCTCCCTTGTTCTCCCCATAACACCGACGCTTTCATTAGGCGTTTTGTATTTTCTTTTTCCTCCCCTTCTGTTTAAGAATATTAAGCTTCCCTCTAACATTGCTTTTTTCTATCTTCCTCCGTACAGGTCCATAGGCCAATTGGACTTCGTGAACGATAAAAAGTTATTCTATTTTATTCTTAAAAATCATAGTTTTTAGTTCTTTCATGTGCCTTCCAATTGTAGCTCCTAGCTAAATCTAATGCTGAAGGCTAAACTATTATAAATATAAACTACTAAATATAGTTGTGTCTACTAACTATAGCCACTCAATCATAGCTCTGGACCTAGCCTAAAAATTATCGAGAGTTTTCATTGTAGATATTCCCGTTCCATTATTGCTACTAGCTATTAGTTTATTCTTGTTATGCTTCCCTCTAACATTGCTTTTTCTACTTTCCTTGATAATCATGATTTTTAGTTCTTTCATGTGCCTTCCAATTGTAGCTCCTAGCTAAATCTAATGTTGAAGACTAAATTATTATATATATAAACTACTAAATATAGTTGTATCTACTAACTATAGCCACTCGATTATAACTCTGTGACTTGACCTAAAAATTATCTAGAGTTTTTGTTGTAGATATTCCCGTTCCATTATTGCTACTAGCTATTAGTTTATTCTTGTTATGCCATCATATATACAGCAATACTCATTGATAGCTTTTATAAGGTTGTTTACTGATGTACATGAACATAAAAAGCTAAGATAGAACTAACCAAACTTGAGATGGTATCATGAAGCATAAGGTGAAAAATGTTGACAAAACGGAAGATAAACATCGATGGAACAATTCTACATGATATGGTGTCCATCATTCTTATGGGGTTAGTCAAATATGACATGGATTTAAATTTGTCAATCAAGCGCATATTGTGTCCCTTTGAGGTATATTCTTCGAAGGACATGCTCAGTGAAATTATAATAATACTTTCTAGTTTCTAAAAAAAAAAAAGAAAAAAAGGTAAGATTATAAATTATACTAAGTTAAAATGGCCTCGTATTAAATATTACTTTTTTATTCTCAAATATTACTTTTTTATTCTCAAGGCTGAAGGAGTTTGAGATTTGTCAATGGCCAATAATTTGTATCGAATGCCAAGGCCATTGCTAACTTGCATGCTTGGTGGCATCGAGATGACAAGGCATAGAGTTGGCTAAAGATATCATGCTATCTTTAGCTGACTCTATACTTATGGGTTCCAGCATGAGATTAGTTACAATTTGTGCTATGCCCTTATTGAGAAGCATGACAAAAGATCGTGTATCATGCTATCTTTAGCTGACTCTATACTTATGGGTTCCAGCATGAGATTAGTTACAATTTGTGCTATGCCCTTATTGAAAAGCATGACAAAAGATCGTGCTTCTCAATTGTGATATGTACTAGGATGAGACTGTAGAAAATATTGATGAATTCTCATATTACATGAATTACACCTTCAGCGGATTGAAGGTTTTGGAGAAGAACATCAAATATCACAGTCCATGCAACTATTTGCTTTTTTATATCACTATCTAATTGATTTGATTCGTTGTGCAACAAGACTAATACAATAATATCTTCCCTTAAGGAGGAGATTAGGATGAGGCAATCTACATCTCAAGATGATAAAGTACTCTCTTTACAGCAAGGATTTAAGACGACTCCACCACATATAGCCATGAGCAAAAGGGAGAGAAAAAGCACACTGGAAACCCATTAAAAGCTCTCTTCAAAAAGCATAAAAGTAGTTTCATCCATAGCTATTGGGAACCAAGTGGTTCCCGTTCTGAAGTCCCACTACAAGAAAATCGGGTATTCCGCGACGTCGACACGCCGCGTTTGTGCGACGTCGCATTGCAAATTGCAACGCCGGGTCGCACAGACGTCGCGACCCGCAACGTCGTGTTGCAGAGATGTCGCGTGCAACGCCCCCGGACGTCGCCTGGGATGCAACGCGACGTGGAGGCGACGCGTGGCCGACGCCTGCGACCACGTTGCCAAA
>JAANSK020286868.1:0-10697 GCA_011763485.2 Isoetes engelmannii | reverse complement strand
CTGCAGCACAACATTCTCCCTAACACCATCCGAGGGGTGCGCCCGAATCCGCTCCAATTCCTGATAGAGGGCATGCAGCTACTGCCACTCCTGCTGCACCCTTTGCCTCCCAAACTCCTTAACAAACCGCTTCACCCTGGCCAAAGCCGCCACCATACCTGCCATACCACCCTGAGAAGCATAAGTGTCCAACCACATGTCCTGGCACCGTGTCGAGAAGTTCACATCCTTCAGGAGCGGGGTGTTCAAGCGAAACACCGCCCTGGAAGGCCGAGAAGGAGCATCACCTCACCCATAGACCAGCTGAGGGTAGTGGTCCGAGACCAAGGAGGCCAAAATATTCTGCCTGCGCAAAGAAGGCGCACCATCCAAAGCAAGAGGAGAGCCATAACACCGGTCATGCCGCGCATAGGCGCGGCCAGCCCCAACCTGCCGATTGCAGAAGGTGAATGACACATCACCCGAAACCTCCACCATAGCCACATCCTGCATGAGGCGCGACCACTGATCCCTTTCAAAGCCCTGCACCACCTGCGTGCTTGGGCCAGTACAGTCCGTCGCTCTCCACCATATTGAAGTCCCCTACCAAGAGCCATGCAACCTGCAAGCCCCCAAGGCTTCGCATCTTGTTCCCAATAGTGGCCCACAATGCACTCCGGCGGGACGGCTGGTTTGGAAGAAACCTCAGAATTTGACAGAGCTCTATAGAATTTTTAGAGCTTATAGCATTATAGAATTTCATATAGAGCTTTGATAAGGTAAATTGCAATTCAGCAAATAAGTGTGATACATCAATAGCCTTTCATGACAAATCTGAAATTCAAATTTGCAAGTCAAAGAATTTTCATTTTTAGTTTTTAAGGAGTCAGTTATTGAAAATAGAAATGAGTAGTTCAAACAGTAAACCTAAATGAATAATGCCCCATTTCTCCAAAGTTGACAATCAACTACTTACTTCTTGCAGAAGATCTTTCCTGCATCCAACTTTTTCACTTATTTTAAGCAATGAATATGAACCCAAATATTAAGCATGAAAAAGCAAACGATACCTTTATTCTTCTCTGAAGCAATTCTGTAGGAATTCACTTCTTGTTTGGCCTTCCTGGTGGTTTACGTATTGCCGATGATTCATATCCACTTCCTCCTCCTCTAGGACATCTTCAAAGAGAAAAATGACACCCTCATAAGCATCATACCATGATATAAGAGAATAACCTGGATTTGCATACTCTTTTGGTTTTCTCTTCAAGCATAAGATTGCTCCTATTGCATGAGCACATAGAATTCCCCTATGCTGCCAAAAACACAAGTGCATGTCTGAATCTATGAATCAACAACTCATCTATGTTTGTATGACCACCTTTAATACAATACCATTTAATTTGTTTGAAGAATCATGAACACCCAAATGGCCTCCCAAACGTGGTCAGCGGGATAATACAATACCATTTGATAGCAAAGTCCTATGCTGCATGGCACGATTCACTGATTCGATTCACTGCTTTAGCTATATACTTCTCTTCCTCAGGCATCAACCCAAGAGAAACATTTTGTCTTGTATTTTCCCATTTTCGTCTAGCTTCATCTCCCCTTCCGTGAAACCTGTTTATTAATGCATGTCTAAAACGTGACTCTTGCATCAAGTACTAGTGAACTTAGCTATTCTGCTATGTTTGATGTGAGATGACCAAAACCACGAATACACTCTAGATTTTGGAACCATTTTCGAACTTTTGGCCGGGGCAACTGCGTTTTGATTTTAAGGCGATTCTTTAAGAGTAGGAATACCATTTCTTCTCGGTCCGCCATTTCTCAATCTGCATATGAGAGAGGCGGTGTGGGAAAAGAGGTAGTTCTGACATACCAACTTAACCACCCACGAATGGCGATTAGGCTCACCCAAAGTACTAATAATACATATATTTCAAACCACAGATATTTGGGATAATCGAGGCTAATGTCTCTACCTTTGGATATGGCAGAGAACTCCTCTCAAAAACATGTTGAATGGATGTCTAAGATTACAAATAACACAATAACTAATTCCAAATTAGAATAATCACGTTGCCAAAGGACTTAAAATCCTTTCTGAGGATCTTTTCCTTTCGCTCCCTCTAGCCAGCCAAGGCTGAACACTAGTATGTATCTTACTCCACTACCGATAGACGACATCAACGACGGGTCGTTGTGTGTGTTATTTGCTCCTAGTACTATATCATCAATCACTTGCCGCGGTGGAATAATGCTGATGTTGCTTGCTCTCGGTCGTATATCATCAATCACTCGCGGAGTAACGCCGTTAGCCTATCTAAGGTTGAATGGGCAGATATACAAGATGAATAGATACCTCACAAGAATTATTGGCTTTTCTTAATATTTTATGCAGAAAATCCAATCTCATATATGCTGTGGCCTGAAGCAGGTGTTAAAGGAAGATTGAGATATTTGTGTTGATTCTTTTTCATATTTTCCTCAAGCTATTGCCTTAAGGAATAAATTTACGTTTTTTAATGTCATTCTTACGTTGTCTCATGCACATGGATCACATGCAAATATGTCTTTAAAATTCTAGCTGCTCTTCATGTTGTGCTCAAACTATTGTGTTAAGAAATCAAAGTACGTTTCTTGTTTCGTTGGTTTTCAATCAGACTTTTTGTGATCTTATGTTACACATCGTCACAGTTTTTTCTTTAGGCACAGCAAAAATAAACTAGGTGAATTCCTTGTCTCATTACAGATGTCATTCATCCTCAGAGGATGATTTTTGTTAATGAGTTCCATGTGTTTATTACAATGTTGCATCATTGTAGTCGCTTTCTAAATCTTACACTCCTTACGATTAAGCCGTGAACTTTTAATCTGCATTTGTTTTTTGTCTATTGACCTTGACTTGTCAATAGATTACCATTGCTTTAATAATGAACTTGTTTTTTATTTTATTTTTTTGAAGGATGAAAGACATATTTCATCACTAATCAATGGAAAAGTACAATGAGCTGAGGGGCAAACTTTAAACCCAAGGGGCAAAAATGTCCCTTTGTGTAAGACTACCTGTACACCTCAGCATGTCATCAAGTATGACTATCCTCTAACTCACCCATGATAGTCGATGGTCGCTTCTTTCTAGCTGACTTGTTCAAGAAAGGTGTCTTCATACGCGTAATAGTTCTCCACCCACCACCATGCTCCTCTATAGTCAGAGGAATCTGTAATCAAGAAGGGTGAATCACATCTGGTGGTGAATGACGCACAACTAGATGAGAAGAAGACCCAACAGCTTCTACCTCGCTTCGTGTAAGAACTGAAGAATGAACATAGGGAATAAGTGACTACCTTATCAAGGGGTGTAACTGGCGGAAAGACAGAGGGAGAAATACATGGAGATATACTACGAGGGGGAGCTATGGGAGTCACATCAGAAGAAGGATCATTAACTGAGGTAGATGTGGTTGAGGGGTGTATCACTACAGAAGGAGTAGGAATAGGAGTACCAACCATGGGGGTAACAATACTAGACGTGGGACCAAAAGGAGGTTGAGAGGGCTGAGAAGGCTAAGAGGAACTATGCCTATTTACAAACAGGTTCTTGCTGAGTCAATATCTTTAACCCAAACAGGTTTCCTGCCTGGAAGGTGTATTCTTGATAATTTTGCCGCGGCTTATGAAGGCATGTATTGGGCAAGGCTAAAGGCACATCGTATTGTATACCTCAAACTTGACTTTGCTAAGGTGTATGACAGCGTGGATTGGGGTTTTCTAGAGAAGTGTCTATTGGCCTTAGGTTTTGGTGTCCCATTCACAAAAGATGTGATGAAGCTGCATACTTCTGCAAGATCTACAATACACTTCCAAGGAGAGCCCTCTGCTATCTTTCCTATTGGTAGAGCAGTTCATCAAGTTTGCCCCTTGGCTCATTTGCTTTTTATAATAGTGACAGAGGTGCTCTCACAATTGTTCTCTAGTGCTGCTGAGGATGATGTGATTAGGGGTCTACCTAAGGAGAATGTCTCTCAAGAAATTATTAACCAGTATGCAGATGATACCTTTCTATTCTTGTTAGCAAAATATGATAATCTCCAAAATGCATAGTTTTTGCTTGACACATTTTCCTTAGCCTCTTGTTTTGCTCTGTGGACTTTAGATGATGAAGTTCTACCATATGTTCTTGTCTATCCCTAGAAGATGTTGCCTCAGGGGAAGGCAACCAAGCTACTTGGTATCCCTATGGGCATTCATGTCTCCACTTCTGATGCTTGGGATGTCATAATAGAGGGGTATCTTTTTTTGATGAAATACTGAAACTTTCTATGTCTGGAAGGGTAACGGTTACTAGGCATGTCTTAAGCAACACGCATGTTTATATGGCTTCTGTCATTGCTTCCCAATCAAAGTTTCAGGAGATTGTGGGTGTTATTAGAAACTTTATTTGGGGTGGAAATGAAGCAGGAGCTGTGGTAAAGATTGCATGGTCTAAGTGTATAAAACCTAGATCTGCTGGAGGTTTGGACATGACAGATTTGCACTTGGAGAATAAGGTAATGATCTCAAAATTCATCTGGAGGCTTCTCGTGGGTAAGGACGATTCTCCTGGGTTACGACTTATTGCACATGCTCTTACACATTGTATCCCTTTTGGTAAAGTCACGCTTAAACTGGCTTAAACCTGTTCTTCCATGGAGTCTATTCTATGAATTGCCGCCTTACCATAATGCTTCTCCATTTTTAAAGGGGTTGTTAGACTCCTGGCATACAGTCAAAAAATCATTTCACATCAGTCCTACTGTGTGTGCTCAGTTGCATGCACCTTGTTGGTGGATCCCCTTCGCAGACAATACACCACATTGTTCTACAGTACAACCATTGACACAAAGACGTAGGAAAATGGCTGGAATTTTAACAATTGCAGCATGGTATGATCAGGCCAGTTGCTGACATGGGAGGCTTTTCAGTTAAAGTTTTTACTCGGGCGATGGAATAGAGCTCTTTGGCAAAAAGTAGTTGACTATCTACAACCTATTCTACCACACCAAGAAGATATTTTGGTATGGATTTGTCATGAGGAGGTTAAGGAGTGCAAACTTATGCTCTACGTATAAGTTGTTGCTAGGTACTGACATTCTTCCTCCAGATAAGTGGCCCCTTCAACTCCTTCCTCTTCAATGGCAGCAGATGTGGTCTTGGGCATGGGATAAGCTACTTCATCCTAAAGTGGCAGTTCTTTGGTGTGGCAGATTCTTCATAGATGTCTTCGGGTTAACGTGCTTGTCCACAATTTTAACCTTATAATATTAAATCAATGTCCAGTATGCAAGCGTGGATCTGAGACCATTGAGTATTGTTGTTTCATGTGTGACCACCTTAGACTTGTATGGGATTGGTTGTTCTCCCTTTTTCAGGTTTCATTAACAAGTCAACAAGCGCCTTTGGCAATTTACCCAAGTACCTAGACGGAGTTACAAAGCCAGGCTTTTCATCTAGCTGCATAAATCTGGATTAATTTCCACAACTACTAGAAAAACTTTTCAATATTAAAATACTTTCAAGAAACAGACCAACTAAGGTGATCATGCCAATTGAATATATTAAATTGTGTTTTTTCCTTGTAGTAGGAATATCTAGAAGATGTAAAAGGAAGACACAATACAATTTTACTTTTTTATGGACAAAAAAACTTTATTAATCAAAAGGAAACATTACAAGATGCACAAATCTTATCTAGTGTAAGCACAAAAAAATGCTCATGAAACACGAGCCTGAAGCATTATGTACTTGCTCCCACATAGGAGACTAATTATAAGAATTGAAGTGAAGATACTGAATCCAAATAGGATCCATCACTTCTTGCTCGAGAGTGGAAGACTTATAAGCCATCAAAATCTTAGCCTGGGCAACAGAAATAACACTATGCGTAGAGGAATAAATGCTTTGAAAATGTGCAGTCTATGCCACTCCCAAATTGACAAGAAGACACAAAAAACTACTCGATACCTAGGTTCTATTTCACGAATTAACTTTGGAATCTCAATATTGCCATTTTAGTGAGATTGTACCTAAGATTACTGCGTCAAAGAAGAGTACTTGTTGCATGTTGGGTTTAACAAGAATTATTGTGCGTCCCATGAAAGGTATCTCATACATAAGATATTTGAGTTTGAAACTACTTAAATATGTTCATCAACCAAAACTGAAAAAATATGGTGTATTACATAAGGTATCACAGCAATAGAACATCAATCTTGTGTCATGTTGATGTCGAGCTAGTTATAACATCGCCAAAAATAGTTGTTTCATAGGAGCACATGCATAAAACATCACCCTTGTGTCATGTTAGTGCCGAGGTAGTTATAACATTGGCCAAAAAGAGTTGTTTGATAGCCATTATCATGGTAGGTAAAGGATGTCATTGTATGTACTATTTATGCCACCTCAGGATCGTTATGAACGAGGAAGTGTCATAATGGAGCCTTTCCATTGTTATGTTTTGTTGAAACCAAATTGGTTTTAAAACTTATGATATGAGTATTAATAATTAACATTTAAAATCAGTCATTGACATGGGGATTGGTATGGAAAGGCTTTATTTAGCGGTACCCGCGTGACTAGAACAACACAACTACCGCTTCCTTGTCACACAAACTTGTTAGTGTGCATGGAAGGCGAAAAGTTGAGGATACACGTGCATAGTTTAAGGAGGGTAGGTTAGTTTGAATTGAAAAGGATGGATGGCCGAGCGGATAGAAACATATATAAATATATTATCTATGGATCAAAGTAGTTTATGGATCCAAAAAAAAGATACATTTTGTGTTATGCATGATTGTCTACAGTCCTTGGTTCTATAAGTGTTAGATGAAACACTCTTGATAATGCATTGACAACAAGATAGTATATGCATAGAATAATACATGATTGTGTTCAATCAAGTGCAGATTTCCACTTCTCTCAACAAAAAAGTGAACTTATACAGATTGTAGATGATGTATACTTGCAATCATGCATTTGACATTTGTGAATCTTTTATAACGTCTAAGAGTTTTTTTTTTTTTTTTTTTGGTTGAAGAATGTCAGACTTTATTTAATCAAAGAATCAAGTACAAGTATAAATGCAAAGACATGAATAAAATCTCAGCAGATAACCCACCGAGTGAAGCAACCTGCCTAAGTATAAGAGGGCACATCCAAATACTCCTCAAAGATCAATCGTCTCTTACGAGGGGCAAGTGAAGAACAATGATACGATTTAGCAATGCGACCTTCAGCTTCTTGGAGAACACACGCACCATATGGTAAAAGTGGGATATATTCTTAATGTTGGAACTCATTCACCAAACTGACTCGTAACTAAATCCAAAAGAAAATTGGGTTGAAAAAATGAAGTCTTGCATTGAAACAATATTTTAACGGCAGACAATATTTAAGCATGAATTTCACAAACACACTCTCGATAAAATTAAATTATATTTACATTGGCAAAGCCTTTATTGTCTGCTATCATACAATGCTATCGCATGCAAATTACTCAAGGCTTTGTCCATTTCCCTCTTTGGGATTTTGTGTGTCTTGTCTTTTGCTATATTGCAAAGGGGCTATGACCAAGCCACACACTCGACCAGTTCCCTCCTGGCTGGATCTCTAGGACTACTCCTCCATCTCTTCTCCCAACAATTAGAGTACTGTTCTTTCAAATTACCTTTCTTATGCCTTCCAACTGGTTCCCAGTACTGAACCTGGAAGCTAGGACGCAACACCTTTCCATCCACCAAGGTGCTTGTGACTTCACTGAGCACCACTCCCAACCATATCGGGCAATCATAGTCATCAGGCATCACTAGAATAAAATAGCCTTCTTTGATGTCATCGAATGCATCCCACTCTGGAAGGTCGAACCACTTTGGCTTCGATGCCATGCTTCCCACCCACCATTTGGATCCTTTTGTGAGACCAGCGTTTTTAGAGGTGTTGGCTTCAGAAGATTCCCATCTACTTTTCTGGTGAGAAACCATCTCTTAGGGGGATTTCCCATGAGCAATGAACTTGGAGGTTTCTCCAGTCCAGCATCAGATGGGCTCAGGTTTCAGACCTGGTTAAAAAGTATTGTGTCCATTTCTTTCCAATCAAGTGTTGGACCTGAGTTTGATCCATCGGCTCAATATCCTTCTTTGTGCATCACTTGGCTCAAATTTGTAGAACAAAAAACTTCAGGTCTATTGATCCATCAGAACCCAGAAACCTTCTTCCAGCTGATGATTGAGGTTTCAGGTTTCATGGGAAACCCCCCTTAACTTTGCCAAACATAGCTGCTCACTTTCTAGACACATGACCACTTTCTCCCAATACTTGATAGGGAGTCCAAGTGGTCCTTCTTAAGGGATGAAGTTAGCTTTCCCTTTCTGACATCCTCCCAATGTGTCAAGTAGGCCCGGATGCCCTTGACCAGCTCGCTGGAATCCTTAACTGTTTTGAAAGGGAGAAGTGGCCTGGGCTCACCCACAGGAAGAAGCACCTTACCATCAGGACCCTTTCTCCATAATTCAATGCCTTGCACAGGCATCCATAACTTGTCTGATGGCCTACATTTGTACTGCATGATAGGAATTCCATCTCTGATCCAGAACTTGAATTGTAGAGGCTTGTTGTGCCATGGGGTTAGGGCTAACACAACTCTCAAACATGTCCATGAGTTCAAGGAGTGTGGTCACATTCTCCCTCCTAATCTTAGTAGAGAAAGTTTTGAAAAAGCCATCTATATCATCGTGAGTGTGATCAACAATCATGAACCCCACCTTCACAATCTTAAAGACTCCAATTGATGTTAAGTAAGACATTGCCCCAAACATGCATCTATTTTTATCAACAGTTATCAAGTTGGACACATAATTCCTCAGACATAGGTTTTCCACTAATAGGGAATTCATCCCATGCCCTCTTTCTTTCTATGGACACCTTAGATGTAAGCTCAGTGATCTGCCTCTGGTATGCTAGAGGTTGATCATCCATCAACGCATCGAAAAGCGGGGCTGATGGGGAATACCTCCTCCCTTTTATAGTGCCATGCTCCAGAGTTCTCAAGCACTTGAAGATTGAACTGACATGAAAAGGTACATTTGGTTAGTCTAGTAGGCAGGGAGTGTTTACCTCCTTCAAGCATTCTTTCTGTATATAATGTTGTGGCAAAACTCTTTGGACCTCTCTAACACCATGCTCACTCACCTTGGACTTGTGACGCATAGATTGGGACATGTATCTCACGAAACTCTCAAACACTGCAATGACCCTCAAAGTGTTTGCCTTGGGTCTAAGAGTGAGCGCATTCCCATGGGTGAAAACCTTGGCTCCTCTAACTTGCTCCCAATACCTGTAAAATGAGGACTTGCTCATACATAGAATGAACCTCACAGCTCTCATGCAGACCCTATGGCCCTTCAGTTGGTAAAGCAGTATCCCTATAACGTCTTCATAATATGCATTCCCACAGAGCGAGTATATAAATGTAATCCTGTCCTTCTGAAGCTGTCCAGTATATTGAGATCTTATCTCAACCAAGTCCTCCATGGTATATTGAACAGTGCAATCCAGACTGCAATATTCCTGGCCCCTAATAATTTCTATGTTCTCCTTTGTTGCATATCTTCACTTGTCTAAGTGCAAGCGACCACTCACTCCTCTGCCTTTTCTGTGGTTGCCTTCTATGGAACACATATCGCCTCTTCCTTGTCACACACGGGTGCTGATCGACCACTAGGTCCTCAACATGCCCCTGGTCAGAACTCACAATATTTTCCTGAGTTTGAGGTTCAAGCAATGCTCCTGCCTTGTCTCTGATGTGCCTAATTGGCCATCTTAGTTGGGTTTGAATTCAAGGAGCCCCGAGCATACAATGCAGTCATTTGAGGAACCCTTGGACATGATTACTTCCACTTGGATGTGGAGCTTGCCAATACCAACACCAAGGTGATCATCCCCTAGCTTTTTATCATTCACACTATCAGCCTGGTCCACTGCAGTAATGATCCCCTCTGCAAAGATTGTCTCATTGCACGGGTGCACCAACTTGCATTTCATCTTTCTCCAACCGAGCCTAGGGCATTGTTGCACTCTTGTCTCCTCTTTCTTGGCCCCCTCTGCAATTCCTCCCTAGATTATTAGAAATACCATTAACCATTAATAAACAATATACACAATATCGTCAGCTATTAATAAACCATATACACCTAAACCATATACAACATATACACACATATCCCATATACCAATATATGCAAGAAAAACCATATACCATATATGCAAAAAAACAAACATATACCACATATACAAAAACAAAAACCATATATGCACAAAAACCATTACAGAACCCATATATAAAATCTTATCCACGTGTCACTATATGCCAGGTGTCAAGCCCCTGGCAAGGCGTCTGACGTGGTGTCACAGTATCTACCACATCTAGACCTTTGAAGATTACCAGTCTTCTTCTGTTTCAGATAGTCCAAAGCAACCATTTTGCAGCTAGATGAAAAGCCTGGCTTTGTAACCCCCTCCCCCCAAAAAAAAAACCCAAACCTCTCTTTTCTTTTCTTTTCTTTTCTTTTCTTTTCTTTTCTTTTCTTTTCTTTTCTTTTCTTGGAGATACGAAGGCAGGCCCTCCATCTCCTGCTCAACACCAACGCGGTGGGAACTCTAGGATCTTACATCCAGGA
>JAANSK020286857.1:0-10697 GCA_011763485.2 Isoetes engelmannii | reverse complement strand
TTAAATAAGGGCACTAAAATAAGGACCCCAATTCCCGAATTGCTAGATCCGTTCCATTTTAATCAAATGGACCTTATAGGTTCTAGAGTTTCTAGGACTTCTTGGAAGCTACTTCACATATGAGGAAGATGCAAGAGAACATCACTAAAGAGAATAGGTCATGCACTAAGCTAAGGTATGTGACTTGCACTTAGAAGGTTGCGAGTTCAAACCTTGCTTTGTGCAATTATTTTTTTGCATTTGTGTGACAACTATCTTTTGTACATACGAGTATAATATTCGTATAGTACGAATATCTGTATGGTACAAATATCGGTATGGTCGTCTCAGATGTCCCTACTTATGCATAGATTTGCTACTTGATTTCTAAAATGCATTGACCAACATCTTTTGTCTTCCATCCCCAGTGCCTTAATTAAGTCATATTACATGCCATGTTACATACCTTTCATCATTGTGTTGAGTTCCTAGTTTACTTGTCTTCTATTTATAGGCAAGGCAAAGCAATAGGCACATATGCAATTGTCCACCGTGGTATACAGTTACGACTGGGTAGGGGGTGAAAGCATGTTAGGGTGTACCACTTTTGGGACATTACCCAAGGTACCCTGGGTACTCCATATATGATGCAATAACTTCTTCATGACAAGGATTGACATGAAATGTTCCTTTCGAGATTCTCTTTCTACCACTTCCATACATAGGGCAAAAATTTTGAACATTAAATAGGGTTTAGGTACTTTTAATATTGACTAGGTACCTTGCAAAATGCAGTACCCAAATTCCCTGAGTAGTAGTTTTTAAGGTACACCCTAACATGCTTTCACCCTAGGGCATGTTTGATCCTTGGTAACATATTATCCTCACAAAGTATTGTGTTCTTTCCAGTAGTCCACTTGGTGTGTATAGTTGGGAACGAAAAATTTCTATAGAACATAAAATGTGTGCTTGGGTTATGTAACTTGGAGTTATATAGATGGAGGAGATGTGTGAGAATAATTTAATTTAATTTAATTTAGTAGTTTAATTTAGTAGTACATGTGAGGTAATGTACTAGGCACATGTGAGTTATATGTGATCATGGAAGTTGGAGATGGCTAAATGAAATGATGATAGAGTGCTGATGTGAAGGATGCACCCATGGATGCTGCAAAAATGGCCATTCTTTGCTCCCTTCTCACCACACATTGCTCACCTTCACATCCCAACAACCACTAATAAGTATCTCAATTCATTCAATTCCTTGAAAACTTCCTTAAGTTCCAAACCTTAGCCTTTACCTGTCCAAATCATGGCCCCAAATGAAGTAGCTAAACCAAAAACATGGGCATTCAGTCCTCCTCCACTGCAAACACATAATGTAATACCCTTTAATCTAAAGTTACTTACTGATTCATTTGAATACAAAATTTTCTCATAAAAAACAGTTTCTGATTGATTCAGAGTAGTTATCTAACTTGTTAGTTGACAGATGCATGAGTTACTTACTGATTCATTTGAATACAAAATTTTCTCATCAGATCAGTTGACAGATGCATGAATCTTAAAGGCTAGAAGAAGACTTACATATCCAAGCAAAGTGCAGCCATGGCGAGAAGGCAAACAAGGCTAAGGCCAGTGCCATAAAATTCAATTCCGGCATTGCTGTCCTTCATCCAAATAGCAATGCAATATCCAAGCTGAATAGCTGCCGTTAAGAGAGTTAGAGGAAGAAGAAAAGAAGATTTTGCTTCTCCGTCTCCGTTCCAATCTCCCCTGCCTCTGCCTCTGCCGCCATGTCCGTCGCCATGGCCACGGCCACGGCCACGGCCATGGCCGTCATCTAATTCTTGAAATATGCTCTTTGCCCATGGACCGTAGCCAATGCAAAGCTTTGATCGGCCTCCTAAACTTCTCAAATCGATCAAAGATATATGATCTTCAACAGAATAATCATCATCTCTGAAGCAAATAACTCCAAGCGGCCTGCCGTCTGGTCGCCGGAAATAGGTAAAGGGATATTTTGGAAGATCCGATCTGCCATGGAAATGAAATCTTGCAATAGAGCATTGCATAATGCAAGAATTCATTTGAATCAGAAGCTTGTTTTAGATTAACACAGGACTGCAAAACTTCACATCAGAAAGAAGAATTTGATATCCAAAATGGGGAAATGGGAAATTCAAGCGCCAGATCCACCATTTAAATACGAGGTGTGAGGATTGTTATTATGGTAAGGTTTTTTTAACCTTCCGTCATGCTCCACGTTTACATTTAAGATCGGCCAAAGGGAATAATATATTTGGGACCACATAACAAATATGGAAGGCACAAAATGTGTGTCCCTAAGGTTCTTAGGCCTACAACGTGCCTGTTATATGTCATTTTATGATATATATAAAATATCTATTACTCTTTATGATGAAGCCTTGAAGGCAGTGTTAGGGTTTATTAGTTTGTGTGTTGGAACCCTTGAAGGCATTACTGGCGGCTCTCACGATGTGTTCCTGTGGGGGTCCTAGGACACTCTGTTACATGTTGATTATATTTATATGCTTTCAATACTGTCTCATTGTTGGGTACATTCATTCTCAACGCTGTCTTTCTGGACGAGGTTTACCATCCATCACCTTTGGCCTTGGAAGCTTAAGGTGGGCTACATCATTCTCCTTGTTGCTCGGGCTGATATTTTCCTCCTTTTACCCAGCTTGCCTCTATTAAATCTTGGCCACCATCATCATTGAAGAAGCCTAAAACTTAAAAATAAACGCCTAATTCCCCAAAAAATGCTGTGTATTTTTTGTGGTTCAAACATGGCACTAAACATGCTGCAGATATGCCACGGATATGCCATGGATATGTTGTGGTTCAAACACAAAGGTGGCAAATATATAAGGCGCTCGGCCTTGCCTTCCGTAGCATCCCCTTTGAGTTCAACCTATTGAGCAAAATATTTTCTTGTTGATGGGACCAAGCTTGTTCTACCCTACCTCACTTTTGTAGAATCCGAGAAGCTTCTTCTTTCTCTCATTTTAGTATGTTGTGGTTCAAACACGACGCTCGCCAATATATAAGGCGCTCAACCTTGCCTTCTCGTAACATTCCCTTCGAGTTCAACCTATTAGCCATAATATTTTCTTGCTGATGGGACCAAGCTTGTTCTACCCTACCTCAAATATTCTGGTAATATGAGCCTTTTGTAGAATTTGAGAAGCTTCTTCTTGGGCGCAGAGGTGATTCCAGAGGACGGGATCCCATCTTACTACACAGTAATGATGCAGAATCTTGAACCCCTATAGAGAAATGCTAGCCACTTCTACTCCTTCATTCCTAATCAGTCATACCTAGTCGCCACCACACCATTGCAACTCCATTGTGCTAACTCTACACTCTTTTGTCATGCATGTTCACCCTATACATGTTCTTATAATCACTTGCATCGCTTTTGGCCTACCCTCCATGTGACCTTGCTTCCTTGCTTTATGAGTCCCATGTTGTCAACCACGCTCTCCATATTGGCAACCATCTAGAGCTCCTGATAAGTCATACCAAGTTCAAGAGGTTGGAGCACTAGCCTATCCTTTTTGTTTTGCATGAGTACTTTTCTGGGTACTTTTTGGGCCCTCAATAGATACAAAAATAGGCACACCCTAACATGCTCTCACCCTGCTGCCACATTTTGGTAGCATAGAAGAGCCTTGCACATACATTGTGTTGTTAAGATGACATTTTACCTCACTTACTTGTGCATAGCTAGGACTCTATGGATATTGATCAAGCATTGAAGACCTATCAATATTTGAAGACTCATCTAGCATGAAGACCTTTAGAAGACATCAAGCATGAAGGTCCAAGTAAGGACACTTGTTTGAACATCATGTAGGTATCTCAAGGAAGGATCTAGATCAAGGTGTGAGCACTCAAGATGGTATGGAATTGGAATTTGAAGACCCCTAGTCAAAGTTTGGAAGACCCCTCAAGCCAAAATGGTACTTGGTTGTATCCATGTTTCTTTGGCACGTTCCGGACTTGTTTAGGCCCCATTGTCATGATTCTACCCTTCGCACATCCTATTTTCCACTTCGCATATGCCATATCCATGTTCCAAATCTCAAAGTTGGCCAAAATATTTATACTCCATCACTCATCCACTATTCATCAAAAATGCAAAAAAAAACTACCAAAATTAGCATTTTCTAAGGTCCTAAATCATGTTATCTCTCTAAAGACAAAGTAAGAGAGAGAAAGGTGCATTTATTCCATAGCAAGGTTTGGAAAGGCAAAACTAGCCTAAACCACCACTTCAATTCAAAGGATTTGAAGTGCACATACCATTTTCATGCACCATTGTCCACCTCACCATGAAAGATTCCACATCATCATCACATGTCATCCACATCACTCCATATGTGTCATCCACCTCAATTTCATCTCATAAGATTTTCTTACTAGGAAAAATATTGTTAGCCACTTCACCTGCCACATCATCATTTTTGTGCCAAATCAGTACCCACTTGTGCCACCTCATTAGAATTTGGACCATTTTCTTAAACCAAGAATATATACATAGTCGCGAGGGTACAAGAGAACAAGAGAACTTGAACAATAATGGTTCCCAACTGGTGTTGAACCAGAATGGTTATGTCATTCTTGAACATCTCTATATATAGGCCCTATTGCATGAACTCCAATAGTGTATGGCCGCCACCTAGCATAGGTGAATGCGCATCACTTGGCAGGCATGCAGGATGCCACTTAGCGTCTCTACATGAACGCCACTTGGCAAACATAGAAGAAGACAATTGGCATATCTTTATGCTCATGGCGATAGCACACTTGGAAGAGAGTCAATGACTTGTAACTGAGTATCATTAGTTCAAAGCCCATCTTTAACATAAGACTTTTGCATATGTGTGACAATCGTTAACCTAAGACCACCTTAGTGGATCCAAGCAAGCAACCAACTCGATGGCTAGATTCCACCGTAATGACATCCTAACGATGACCAATGGAGCCCAATGTGTTGCTTCACATCACCTAACCACGCTTAATTCCAATTTACAAAACTTCTAAACCGTTCGATCAGTACATCTAACGGTACAATCTGGAATATTCTTCCAACCAAAGCAAGCAAGCAAGGGTTTACCCTTCAGGACCAAAAACAAAGACTTGACACGAATTTGCCAAGAATGTGCTGGAAAAGGGGATTTTAGTATCAGATTTGTTGAAGGCCTTAGCGCGGAAAAACGATCTGTGGACCCTTGGTGCTCGCCAGATTTGTGATTTCGCAGTCTACTACCTTCCTTGTTTCACAATCTTCAAAAATTGAGGCAAAATGACGAGTTATTGATTGTTATGCGCAATGTTGATCCTGTACTCAAGACAATAGAGCTTGGATAATCTATAAACCCTATATGATGCTCAATCAAGTGAAAATCCGAGCTTGGTGAGATCCTTCTGAGCATTTTGCATTCAAGGAAGCATTTAACTAAAGCATAAAGCATGTTTCAATGGAAAATTGTCAAAGTAGAAGCTTTTGAAGTATTGGTACGATAAATTTGAAGGTCTATAAACCTTGGAAATCATTTAGCCATTCAAGATTTTACCCTTCGAGCAACCCAAAAACAAAGATTTGACACAAATTTGCTAAGAATGTGCTAGACGGATTTTACAAAAGGGGAAAAGTTGTATCATATTTTTTGAAGGCCTTAGCGTGGAAAACCGATCTGCAGACCCTTGATGCTTGCCCGTTTTGTGTTTTCACAGTCTACTACCGTCCTTGTTTCGTGATCTTCAGATTTGAGGCAAAACGACGAGTTATTGATTGTTATGCACAATATTGATCCTGTACCCAAGACACTAGAGCTTGAGATAATTTGTAAACCCTATATCATGCTCAATCAAGTGAAAACCCGAGCTTGATAAGATCCTTCTGAGCATTTTGCATTTAAGGAAGCATTTAACTAAAGCATAATGCATGTTTCAGCGAAAAAATATCAAAGTAGAAGCTTTTGAAGTATTGGTACGACAAATTTGAAGGTCCATAAACCTTGGAAATCATTTAGCCATTCAAGACTTACTAGTATAATTCTCAAGTGCATCTTTAGTTATCATATACATTTATTGAAAGCAAGTTTAAGGTTTCCCCTATACAAAATAGCTTCAAACGAGTTCAACATATAACCTGGCACCCTATACAAAAGAAAATATTAAAAAAATAAAGATTTAGAAAACATCAAAAAATATTAAGTATTGAATTTGCATTGGCTTTGTCAATCTTTCTTGTCAAAATCTACCATCAGATCTTTTCTAGCATCTATTTGGCTAAAATTGTTGATGCACTTCATTTACAGGTGTCAGAGGTAGCACAAGTTGTCAAACACAAAAAAAGTTACTAAAAGTTACATCTACCAAAACTTGCTTGTTGTTTTCATGTCCTTGGCCAGGGCATGAATGTATGTTTTTGTGAAAATAGCCTGATACACTTACTCTACAAGCCTGTCAGAGTTTATGATAGGTGTTAAAGTTGGAAAAAGATCTCCAGAACTCAAACTGCAAAATTCAGCTTGCTGGTTTTTACTGTAATTTCACTGGCCTGATTTTTTATCCAATTTGAGATCATTTTCTCCCCTCATTCCTATTCCAAATCAACCCAATTTTTTTCTCACTTGTTTCCACAACTTTTTCCTATCAACTATTTCAAAAATCATCCCAAAATGTTCAGGAACACTCGAGATATAAACATTTGAGTGAGCATACCTAAAGAAAATTTAGGGAAGTGCACTGGCCAGATTTTCACTCCACTTTGAACCCGATTCTCTAGAGCCTAGTCGAGTGCACTCGAAGACACACCAACACAAAACTAACAATCATGTTGAATGAATGAGCCATATGGGCCCTTCCCCTTTATTACCAACTCAAAGTGTACAAAGACTTTGTTAGAACTATAAAAATTTATCATCTCATATTTGGACATTATGAAGTTGCACATGATAATGATGGAGTTAAACAACCAGCTATGATCATTACAGTGCACATTTTATCAGCATGGTATACAATTGAGGAACGCATGGTGAGACATAGTTAAGTGGTTATTGCTCAAGTGAGGCATGATATGTTTAAGTGTAATATGATCTTAGGTTTAATGTTTAACCTAAGATATTCATTTCAATGGTTATTATGACCATTAAACCCATATACGAATGTGGGATATTGTTTTAACGAGACGATGAGGTTAAGGCAGAAATTTTGGAGGCAAATTCATTCAAAACCAAACAGGTGTATAGAGGCCGGAACTGACTCTTAAATCATCGTTGCAAATCTTTGTATATATCCACATATTGTGTAAATATAAATGGATTTTCGGATTGAAGATTCAAGGAGGGAAGCACACCCGATCGAGTATGTTTCATGTCTAAACTTTGAGTATCTCTATAATAGTTATAATGTCAATGGTTGAATGATAACCAAGTTTCTAGTTGAAGAGTTGTGGATTGAAACTTGAATTGGTTCCTAGTTGAAAGATCATTGGTTGCTAGTTGGTTATCTAACATTGATATCAGAGCATACAGGTTGAGATAATCATGTCAAGCAGATTTGGTGCTAATTTACTAAGCATGATAGAGGTTTACAAAGGAGGAGCTGGATTTCAAGTCTGGAAGGGCTTGATTAGACATATCCTTGAAGTTGAAAAATTATGGGATCTTGTTGATCCAGATGGAGAGGTTGAGGTCATAATGAGAAGAGGTGCAAGGATAGTATCTGAGAGGTCTGTCAATATTGGTATTAATGCTGCTAGTGCAGAGACTGAAGGTGTTGAAACATCCAGTGCAAGGCAAGCTATTGTAGAAAGATTTGCCTATACTAGAAGAAAAGAAGCTCAAGGAATAATAACTTGTAAGGTAAGTCCCACCATTCGTCTTAAGTTGAGAAATATGACTCCAAGGCAGATGTGGATTTACTTGCTTAAGAACTATGAAGAAAAGACATCTTCACAGATTGATCTTTTGAAAAAAGAGTTGAGGGGATTAAAATTGCAAAATGATGATGATGTTGCTAGATTTTTCAATAAATTTGATAATATAATAGCAGACTTGGCAAGGGCGAGTCAAATTTTGCAAATCTCTAGAGCTATAGCTAAAAATGAAAATCTGGCCTTATTCCAGAAATATAGTAATACCAGAGAGCTGGCTGTGAGAATATTGGCGACTGAGTATTGAGCAGAAAAAAATTAAAGAAGTGGAAGACACAAATGAAATACTATATGCAGGTGGAAAGAAATCTAAAGGTGAGAAAGGGACTTGCTTGCTACTATTGTCATGAGGTAGGACACTTTAAGAGTGACTGTCCAAAAGTCAACTCAGATTTTAGCTGCTATCAATGTGGAGGCAGAGGTCATGTTGCAGCCAAATGCCCTACTCCAAAAGATTATGAAAGAGGAAGGGGCAGACAGAGAGAAGGAAGAGGAGGCAGGCACACAAATTCTAGAGGACGTGGAGGCAGAAGGAGACCTGCTGGAGTAAATATAGCTCGTGAGCAAACTGAAAGTGAAAACCCAGAAACTGAAGATAAAGATGAGGTAAAATTTAGTTTATCAATTCTTGAAAATAATTTAGAAGCTAACAAGGGTGATGAAAATCTTGTAGTTGATAGTGGTTGAAAGATCAGTAGTTCAGTCTATTGATATTCTCAAAAATCTCACACAAACAAACTCAAGGAAGATTCAAGTGGGAAGCGGAGATTTGTTGCCAATACAAGGGAAAGGCCTACTGCAGTTAATTGATTTAGATGGAAAAATAGTAGACATTGAAAATGTGCTTTGTGTACCTGGCATTGTCAAAAATCTAATTTCATTTAATCAACTTGTTGATTTGGAATATATAATCTTTTTTTATTCCAAAGGATGTAGAATTTTTCTGGACAACGAATTAGAGTTTTATGCCAAAAGAGTACGTAATCTCATCCAAATGACAAGTTCAAGTTACAATATTGTAGACAATGTCAACTTGCTTGAAACTGAATTATGGCATACTCGTCTAGCTCATACACATTTCAATAACATTATGTTCTTGGCAAAGTAATGATGGATCAAATGTGATGAAGAAAAGGAAGTAAATGCTCATTGTGAAAGCTGTATACTAGGTAAAATAGACATGCTTCCATTTGCTAAATCAAAGCCTAGAGCCAACAAAGTACTTGAATTGGTACACTCAGGCCTATGTGGTCCAAAAAACAAAAGGTTTTTTTATCACTTTTATAAATGATTACAACAGTAGGTGTAAGTCTTACTTGCTGGAAAAAAACTCTCAAGCCTTATTGGCATTCAAACAATATCTATCCAAAGCAGAGAGGGAAACTAAGCAAAAACAGAAATGTATCAGAACATATCGAGGAGGAGAGTATCTCTCTACAATTTTTTTTTTTTTTTTTTGGTTGAAGGACGTCAAACTTCATTGAATCAAAGAATCTAGTACAGGTATAAATGCAAAGACAAGAATAAACTCTCAGCAGATAAGCAGAGACCCGCTGAGTGAAGCAACATGCCTAAGCATAAGAGTGCACATCCAAATACTCCTCAAAGATCAATCGTCTCTTATGCGGGGCAAGTGAAGAACAATGATATGACTTAGCAACGTGACCTTGGGCTTCTTGAAGAACATGATTATCCGCCACATCCAAACCTTTGAAGATTACCAGTTTGCATCTCTTCCAGATAGTCCAAAGCAACCATCCTGCAGCGAGATGAAATGAAGGATACCCTCCAAAAATACCCTCCAAATGAAGGATATTTTTGTAAACATGGCAATAAAATTTTTACGGGACCTCAAATTAAAAAGTTCTCTTCACAAACATTATAGATCAGGATATAATATTTCCAACAAGATCAAATTGATCTAAATCGGAGTTGAAATGCACAAGTTATGCTCATTTGAGTTATTTTTATAATAATTATTTAAACCATTGTAACTTGAAAATTCCAATTCCATTTTAGATGATTCCACTGCGATTGGATAGATCTCACTCGCATCTACAAGTTTCATGAAGGCAATTTTTATATTTGATCGATCACAAGAATGTTATTGCCATTTGAGCCAAATATCATGTTTCTAGGGGTATTTTTTGGAATATTTGCAAACTTGAGGGGTATATTTGGAAATTTCCCAAATAACCTATTGCACTTTGGAAAAATTTTGATAAAAAATATAAACTATAGCATGTTCAAAGTCTATGGTTGCCTAGCGTATGAATATCTGCCCTTAGAATTTAGGAAGAAACTAGATGACAAAGCAGAGATTAGGTTCTTTGTGGGTTATGATGAGGAGTCAAAAGGATTTAGAAGTGTGCCCTATACCAGAAATGTTATTGTAAGCAGGGATGTATATTTTGATGAATCAATTTTGTGTAGAGACAAAAAAGAAAGGAAAGTAACACAATAGGTACAGCCAGCTAAAAAGGAGGTCAGATTTGAAGTAGATCAAGATTCAAATGATGACAGAGATAATCATGAAGCTGAAAATGAATATATGCAGATGAATGCTCGAGTCAAAGCAGTGAAGAGTCAAGTACACAGGATGAACAAGAAGTAAATAGAGAAGAGCAACACATAAAAAAGAGAAAATCACAAGTGGAGAGACTGATTGGAGGGTAGAAGCACGAAAGGGTGTCTCATATTTCTTGTATAATGTAATAATAGAGTCAACTAGCTAAGTGTATTTTGG
>JAANSK020286846.1:0-10697 GCA_011763485.2 Isoetes engelmannii | reverse complement strand
TTAATGTAATACAAATTGTAATTTAATCTTGAATAGTACTCTGAGAATCAAGTTGAATATAGATCAGACTTGTGTATATTATTCAAGTTTAGTTACACCAATGAATATCGCATATGCACGCCTTATCTATAATCAATCGACTAGGCCAACCCTGTTGACCCGGACCGCTTAACTCCAGAGCAAGAACTGTTGGTTATGAAACGGCAGATGGCCGAGCTGCAAGCTTATGTGCTGCAAGGGCAGGTACCGCTCATCATTCAGGAATGTGGACCAGAGCCACCACCGGCTAAGAAACGTCCCATAGGGCCAGCGCCTCCACCTGATGCCGAAAATGGTCAACATGGCCATGGTAAGCGACCGCGCACTCCTATGAGTTTCAGCTCCGGATCGGAATCCACTGATTCTTCGAATTCCTCTGATTCTGAAACCAAAGCCGCAAGGGCCAGTAAGAAGGACTATCAGCAAACTGTAGACACAACAATGACTAGTTTATGGAAGACTAGAAAGCTTGCCCAGTTCTCTGGGAAGACTAGGTCAGGTATGGATGCTGAATCGTGGCTCAACGAGATGCGCGAGTTTGACAACTCTTATAGTATGGCAGACCGCGATATTGGGCGGGTTGCCACCACTAATTTCACCGGCGCAGCCCGTATTTGGTGGAAGGGATACGCACGAGCTAATGGACTCATTAGGAACAAATGTCGTTTTAAGAAATTTGAGGCTTTTAAAAGCCATTATGTTCTAAGGGCTCATAAATGTCAACAGATCCAAACTTTTCACAGGCTTGAGCAGAAGGGTATGTCAGTACTACAGGCCTAGACGGATGAGTTTATACGCCTCAGGTTGTATGTTCCAGGTATTACAGAACACCGTCCTGTTGAGGGGGTACATTGAGGGCTTATCTGAAAATTTGAAGAAAGTTGTTCGCGCAATATACCCAAAAACAGTTGTTGAAGCAGAGGCAAAAGCCCTTAGTTTGAAAGAGGAACCGCCTAGACCCGCATATCAGAGGAATACCAATTTTGGGGGCGTGAAACTATATGTTCCTTTTAAGCCCCGCCCACCTAGTCCGGGACCCCCACCACAGACTTCTTACCAGTGTCCAGAGAAGCGGGTGACTTTTAATGTGCTAGAAAAGAAGGGTAACGCTTTAGGGACTGTACAACAGTTATTGCAGTCTATCCCACGAGAAGCTAGGGAGCAGCTGAGGAGGGACAAGGCTTGTTACCATTGTTTTCGCCCAGGCCACCGTATGCAGGATTGCCCTTATGTAACGCAGGTGGCACAAGCAACTTTGGCTAAAGTGGACTGGGATGCGTTGCCAGGACCGACTAACTTACCTGTCTTACCGGACGAGGAGCCTCAAGACTATATTGAAGGTGAGTCCCATATTCTTGCTGCTATTGAGAATGGTGACACCGACAGTCAACCCTCAGTAATATCCACTGTCGGAACCACAGACTCTAAAGCCCTTTGTTGTTCTGATGGATACTGGTAGTACATATAACTTTGTATCTCCTAGTGTGGCTGAGATTTTACATGCTAAAGTCCAAAAATCCAAATCTAGACCAGTTGTTCTAGTCAGTGGTGTTGTCCGATATACTCAGGGTCGCCGCTTTAACTTGGACATAAAGTTGCCGGGTGCATCTGCTTCTATGGGGGCCGAAATTATGAATATTGGTAACTATGACCTCATTGTGGGGATGGAATTTTTAGCAGCTGCCAAAGCCAATACATATTGTGAGAAACGTGCGGCGACATTTATTGCACCAGATGGAACTCGGGTTACAATTACAGGTAATCCAACTAAGCCCACTATGGAATGCATCTCCTTGAAACAGTTGAGTAAGGCCATAAAAAGGAATAAGGTTACTCATATTATAAAAGTTGCCTCCATTGCATCACAGTCCAAGCAAGACGAGGTCATTGCAGGGTTACCGCCAGCCATGGGCAATCTTCTTCGAGAGGTTCACAATCTTTTTCCCGAAGAAATCCATAAGTTAGTGAGTTAGAGGGATCGGTAGCTAAGAGATGTAATGCATGTTCATCACTCAATCAAGCCTTGTTATGCAAAGTCTTATCCCTTGAAGGATATAATTTGTCTCAGGCAAAGATGATAGCTATGATACTATCTTAATGATTGAAGATGAATCCATATGTTTTGCACCTAATAATATTTCTTGAATGTAAGGGATGCACACTTTGTGATCTTTAGATTGTCCTTTGAATAACAAGTCATAGAGATTATAACCCCTTTTATTCTTTTCAATGTTATATAATTTAATTTTTTCTTTGGCACTAGAATTGAAAATTCTGGCACTAGAACTATAATGTAAACAAGATGTTAAGTGATATTCAAGATGATGACCTCTTACTCGCAAGTTAATATGGATTTGTTGTAAAAAGATGTTCTCTTAGATTTAAGGGTGGCATCTGTTGTGGGGATACTGTTCCATTTGGTTCTTTTTGAATGTATCAATTTCATATATTTTGTTGTATTTCTTTGTCACTAGAATTGAAATAAATAATAAATTAAGTGTGTGAATTCCGATGTTGCATGTTAAATGAAGTGACTTACATCCTCCCAAAAAAGAAAAAAAAAAACACACGTGGATAGGCTAGAATATGGGCAGGGTCATGGTTAGGCTAGCAAGCACTTTGCAAAGTGCATGGTCCAATAGTAGGACATTAAACTTGCCACACCCGAGGTCATGGTTTCGAGATTAGCCGATGTTACATGGTCAATGAAATACATCTTTCAATTAAAAAAAATGGTTGGGCTGGCATGCTAATAAATATTATTAGTCAAAATTTTTGTTATTTATATATACCTATGATAAATAAGAGACACAAGTTTTTGCACCTTGTTTAATTTGATACGAACACCAAAAGAATAACATGGTTCGTTAGGCCCTACCAGACTTTTTTATAATTTAATAAACATCTTCTTCTATACTAATTTAATTTAATCGGGAACATGTAAATATATTACTTCTGGCCTGCTGTTTTCGATTGTGGGAGCGAAGAAGGGCCGGAAGCCATTGCGAGGTAGCCCGTCGACCGATCAGTCTTTAGGTATGTCGCTTCTGTATTCTATTTCCTCTCATCCACATGGTAAATTGCATTCATTAGGAAATTGCCTGCATGTGAATTGTCCTTTCGTTACTTGATCCCGATGTATTTATTTTATCAGAGGTCTTGCAATGTAGAGGTCTGTTGATTTGATAGGCATTTTCATAGCTCATGCCTTAGCTTAACCACTTGCTCTTCATGCATTATTGATATTGTGGACTTGGACGTGGCAAATTTCGACGTGCTTTTGTTAAATTTGCAGCTGTTTCAATGGTCCACACCTTGGGAGGGCATTAAGAAGGAAGTTGCAATGTTTTTTTCTGGAGATCCTTCTAGCAAGCGAAAAGTAGACCTTGGTGGAAGGAGTTCAAAAGAGGCTGACCGTCAGAAGTTGCTGGAGAGGACTAGGTTAGAGCGTGAACAGCGTCAGAGGACTCGCCTGAACAACCAAAGTGCAATTAAAATCCAGGTTCTTACTATTCAATAAAGTAGGTACCTTATAAGGGATAAAACATTTTGAAAATGTTTTTTCTTTTGGAAAATGTTGTATAAAAGACAAATTATTCTTATATGCTCCAAATGGGTGGCTTGAATAACCCATCTTACATCCCTTTATGATTCTGTAAGCCCAATTTTTTCTAAATAACAATGAACAAGTTTACTAGCATAGTTCAAACCAGAGAGTATATGTCTAATATGCAAGAGCGAGCTTATCGTGATTTTGTTTTTATGATATTGACACATTCTCTACCTTTCAATCTTTCATTCTACCCACATATGAACTAGGTCATATCTTCATTTGCATGTAATATACATAATATGTAGTACGCTTTAATTGACCTGATAGCTTTTTGGTAGAAATGCTACAAAGGGAGGAAGGCTGTTAATGCAGAACGCCCACTAATTCGACGTGAATTCTGTGCTACATTTGGGGAACATGGAGAGAAAGCTGACAGGTACTGTGCATATAAGATCTTCTCCCCAGTTCTTAGAAAGAACTGACTAATTTTTGCAGGAGATTGCTTTAAAACGTGATGGTGTATAATCATGTGCAGCTGCTACTTAGACCAAACTACTTAGAAAACATTACATTCAATTCAATAAACTCAAGAAGTGATCTTATGTCAGTCTTTATTTCAAGCTATTTTCTTCTTGAGGGCCACCTATAATATTGCTTTGATGCTTGTTTTTCTTCCTTGGTGTCCTGCAAAATATTATCTTATTGCCATGATTCCAGTTTTATGGATCTGCTTGGAGCAACTGTTCACCGAAGTATATTGAATATCAGACACTTTTTCAGAAATGCATTAAGAACCTGTACTTCTAGATTTGAGTTATGTCTTCATCTTCTGTTTATCATAATCCTTGGGTTCATTTAACTCCTGTATGAGATCATCCAGCTCTACTCTTCCTTGACACCCACCCAATGCTGATCAATATGAAATGTCTTGAAGTATACCTACCTTAAGACCTTATGTCCGCAAACCAGCAGTTAATCTCATTGTAGAACTGAAGGTTACATGCTGAAGTGGCAGTAAGGTTGTCTCTTGAACACATTCGTTTGACCTATGTTTACCTAAGAATAAACATTGCTTTTTGTAAATTTGCTTAGAATGACTTCCCCCAATTTCAAATTTTCTCAACAAATAACTTGCCATGGTTAGGAGAATAAGAGCTTTAATTGCGGCTTTTGTAGAATAATCCTGTAGGTCACACTAGTTAATCGTTTGGAAAATTTAAGAACATCAAGGTTTTTATGTACAGATGATTTGCGTCCATAAAGTCTCTTTGTTTGACTACTTATGCCACATGAAACATTTTGTGATGAAATCAATAACTTGATTCTTACAGGGACGTTTTTAAACCACCTTCCAAGTATCTTCCTCAGCTCTTTTATTTCTTCCGTTTGGATGATGCTGGTGATTTTGCCCGGTTGATTGGAGCTTGTCAGTTTTTGCTTCAGTGCTACAGAGAAACAGGTGAATAAACAGTAAACTAGCAATTTGGAATACATTCTCTGTGCACTCCAATGGAAAGTATAACTGACCAGCATTTCTATTTCATCTCACACAGGCAATGTTTTGGACGTCTTTAGCAATGGGGATTTTTCTTATGATAAGGGGGCTATTATTTACAGGGTTAAACACCTTGTACGGCTTTGTTTATATGCCATTCATCATAATCGGTATTTGATTTGTTGCTCTATTGGCAGTCGCATGATTCTGTAGTAATCTTTCTACTATTAATGCAGAGAGGTTTTAAAAGCTGAGCTTTTGATGCCTGTGCAACAAGCAGCAATATCCAGCAAGGGCCCAGCCACTGTTTTGGTTGAGGTCGTCCTCTTATTAACAAGACCGGAGTTGCCATGGACTGAAACTGTCATTCGATATGTGGAGGAAAGACAAATGTTCTCTTTGTTTCGGGGTCTCCTTCTTATGGTGGTATGTCTTAGATTTATGGCATATCTTGAAGTCTATCTGTTTTTATTGATTGGACGCAGAAGCAAGAAGGCTACTGCAATTTCTAAATACAAATGTGGCTCAAGTAACCATATAGCTACATAGCATATGAAGTTTTTCCTGGAGTACTGCCAATATGGCTAGTACACTTTTTTTAGAGTGTGGCTATAAGATTTGAATACGGTCCATAATTAAGTCATTCATAACATATTATATACTCGAAAATCCATTTTAAAGACTTTCCAAACATTTCAAAGGCTCCATATTTACTGGAAAGTTATAAAAAAGCCAATCAGCCACTACCTGAAGTTAACCAAAAGTATTCCTCGCTTTTGTACCTTATTTTAAAGAAACATATTTTACCTCTTCTGGGGCTAAACGTTTTGTTATTCTGTTTTCTACCCTTCTTATGTTTTATTCTACTAGCATGGAGAATTGGGAAAGAGGTTTGAATTGTGCACTGCTTAGTTCTGTTTCCTTTCTGTGCGAAATAATTAATTTAAAGATGGTCTGTTAATGTTTTGAGCTTTCATTTGTGATCAATCTATGGCAAAGAGGTAGAGGTCGGGAGCAAGAAGATAAAAAAAATCAGTCTTTATTTTGCCAACCTATTTAGTTTGTGTTTCTGCTCTTTTTCTTGGGGCTAACACATCAGTCAACTGTAGGAAATCGGGGACAAGTTAGATTCAAGAAAGTTACTTTCATCCCTCGAAATGCTCATACTAACGCTTTCCAAAAGGACCTTGGGAAGAGTAAATGTTTCCGCCCTGAGGGGGAGTTTTGCTTGTCAAATGCTCTCAATTCCACTTCTTTGGCGGCGGTTCCCACTTTCGAAACAGGTTTGCTGTTTTTCTAGGAGTTTTATGTATCTTTATTACTAATTGTAGAAGTCATCAATTATGACATATCAAGGATGGGTCTTACAGTTCATTCCATTTAAGGTCTTCCTGTTGTTGGCATTTCGTACAGATAAATGTGTAAAGACACTATTTGTGAATGTTAATTTCTTTGTATAACTGGTGTCAGATTGCTGTTAGTGAAGGATTATGGGCAAGCGCTATTGAGCAGTTGGCAACATTTTTACCAAATTTGATGAATCTGCTTCCTGCAAGTCTATCTCCTCAGTTTCCATCTTCTGTTTGTTTGCTGGGAAATATTGTTGAGATTGCTGGGTTGGCTTTCTCATTTTCCAATTGCACCTCAAAAATAGTAAGTACTGGTCACTTTATATTTTAGCTTTTTTCCCGTTCCTCTAGGAATTGGCATGTTCTGTACCTGAGAATGTTGCAGGCATTGTCCATAACTTGAGTGGTGTAATATTACGTATTCATAATTCACTTTGTACTAAAGCGTAGATTCAGTTATAGGAGTCTGATTTTGGATCTGAGGATATTGTAGGATTACTTTGGGTGGTCAGTTGTGCTCTACCAGACAGGATATGGTATTTCCTTATGTTTGTCTCTGCACATGTTGGGCACGCTTTTTCTTTGTTCCTCAGGGTGTTTGACCATGTGATGTGTAACTGATGTCTGGATCTCTTGTGCAATGCAGGCAACAGAGTTTTCCATGGTCGCAAGGTACCTTATTGAAGAGCTTCCTTCGTATTATTCCAGACCCACAAAGAACATAGATGATGGTATCTGTACGCGTTTTCTTTTGAAGCTTTATAATCCTGTTTTATTTAAAGTTAGTCTATTGTATTTCTGCAGAATACGAGGATGATATGGAAACAGACAATAGTAATACTGTGATACAAGTTCCGGAGCCTGCTTTGGAGGAACAGATTCATCACATTGCAGACATAAAACTACTTGATCACCTTGTAAGCAGATAGATGTACCAGCCGAATTTCACAATGCACATATTTTGTCAATCTTTCTAGTGAATTGCATTGCATGTTGGTAATGGTACAGCATTGTCACTTTTTAGATGCACCAATTACATTTTACATTCATATGTTTTTGCTATGTTTCTAATGTGTTGTACGTTGCATGCTAATGGTAAGGGATTTTGTAGGTACGGTGCGTGTCATTTTTGGAGAGTCCAGAGACAACTTCATATGATTCGGTGGGTGCTGTATGCAGTTTTTTGTATGCCACGTTCTCTTTGTTACCTGCTAAAGGAGTAGTGAGGACGCTCGCATATTCCACGCAACTCATCCCTAAGCTTTGGGAATATATGAAGGGGTGCTGCATGGCACATATATGGCGGCCTTTAGCACTTCCTGGATATACTGGGTCTGAGAGCCAATTGACACCTGAATGGCTTGGGGGCATGCTACCATTGGCAGTCTTTTGTCCTGTCTACAGGTTGGTGATATGGATTGCTGCTTTCTAAAACTTGTTATATTCATGGATGCATAAAATATTTCTTCATGTTAATTTCTAGATAGATTTCATATGTACGGGCAGCAGATGCAAACGAGCACTTTGGCTATGGGAAGCCAGAAAATTATATTATGTTATAAAAGTGAATTTAGTTCCCACATAGAGTAGTAGTTAAGTTGCCATCTGCTGGAAAATATATATAATGTGCATGTGTAGGGCCATACCTCAATGCTAGAGCACTTGGTTGGACGATCCTGCAGTTGATACTCAGGTAATCCATCAGTTAAACATGGTATCAGGGCCATGGTTGGGTCCATGGTATGGGGTTGCAAGTGCAATTGGGACAAAGACTCGGGCAATGTGCCTATTAAGGACGAGTGTTGGAAAATATGTATAGTTCGAGAATATGTATAATAGGTGCACATGACATTAGTTGCCCTGTTAGCTGAGAAGAATCTTAGCATAGGTTTAGTGAAGTCCCCAACGCTTGGACGGCTCGTGCAAGCACATTCTTGGCATATTCCATCATTTGATGGCTGGGAACATGCCTTGGGAATTTTCTTTTCCTTGGGAACTTCTAGTCATTGGTCGACAATAGTGCATTTAAAGTTTTAAGGGGCCTATTTCTTAACATTATGTCGGTGTCTATGTTTAACAGTGATTTGATTGTGACTGTGTTTGGGGTATACTACAAAAAGCAAACCAGTGGACCAACTTCTGTGTTTTCTTCATTCTGTCTTCTTTTCTCTGTTGTTCATGCTAGCGACAGATTTTGTCAATTTGACTGATATCAGAACCTTTTATCAGTTAAAAAACCTTTGAAAGTTTATATGAAGCCAGCATAACGACAGCTCCATATTGTTCCCTCCCTCAAGCTGTGTTTTTCTTTAAACATTTTACAGAAACTGCTTGGGACTTGGTAAGCTTGATTGTGCATATGTTGAATAACCAGGTGAGCAAAGCGTGAACAGGGTGAACTAATCAATTCAATGGCAAGTAGCTGATGTTTGAGGCTGCACTTTAAGTAGTGACATTTAGGTGTATGGTGTGAGTTCGTGGAGTCAAACAGGACGGCTGCTATTTACTATTTTATTGAAAGAGGATTTGTGCATGCAGGCAAAGCATTCTCAGATTCTTATCCTTTTTTGATAGCCTAGGACTGATTTCTGAACAGACTTATGGAATATTGGAAAGTTTAGCTTAAGGTTGGAAGTTCGATTGCCGCTCATAGTAGAAACAGAAGAGGTGACTAAGACCTAAGTTGTAGCAGATTTTATTTTACTGGGCTGCAAGCCATTATGATAATTCATTGTCTGTTTTTACTGGGCTGCAAGGCGTTATGATAATTCATTGTCTGTTTTACCATGGATATTATGATATCTGAACTTGATGTACAATTTGTTGAAGCCAGTTGCCTGCTGATGAGCGTTGACAGTGAAGAGTTCTATGAACGTCAAAGGCCACTTCCTATTATTGATGTCATCCAGTTAGTTCATCTTCTAAAAGAGGTATGTTTCTCTAAACATTTTGTTACTATTTTCCTGCTGCTTCTGGATAATTATTCTGTTTGTTTCACTACACGTCTTCCATGTGTGCAAATTTCTCCATCACAATCATCGTGCTTCAGGAGTGCTCGAATGAGGCTACTCTGTGGAATTAGGAAGTCTTTTTTGTGTGTATGAGCTTCCTATGCTTGAACCGGTCTCCGGCAGATATTAGTATATTTTTCTACTTCTTCCAATCAAATCAATCTGCTTTGTTATTTGCAGACATGCATAAATGCAATATGAGATTATAATGTTGGCAGGTGCAAAGTAGAATAATTATGCCTTTTCCAACATGGATCTATTGGCATCAAAATGTTACAGTATGGTGGCCAAAGTTGATGGTACTACTATGCCAATAGAGTATCTAGAGTTAACTTGGCGAGCACCATCATAAGGGCAGAAATTGTTTTTAGCTTCTAGGAAGCATAGTCAGCACCTATCAAGGGCTGAAGGTATGAAATCACGTGATTTGGCCATGAGTTGTGTGAAACATAGAGAAAAATGGTCAAGGTCACCCGCTAGCATATCAGGGTCTTGAATTATAAAACGACTGCAAAGTTAGTTCACTAAGACACTAAATTAGATGTGACTAGCAAATGAAAGGTTACTAGGGAACACTATAAGATATTTATAAGTAGGCCTATTTTGCTAAAAACAGACTTTGTCTCATTCACTTAATATTTGCAACTGGATGGAGAAAAAGTAATGCCTTTTTTTTGTTTGTTGCGAGCTGTTATAAGAGTATTTTATGCTTTGGATTCTAGATTATGAAGACTTTCTGTAATAACATATTGGCAGTGCAGGCACTTTGGCAGATTCTTTGTATTATGCCATCCAAGTCATCAAACACAATAAGCATGCAGAGGAAGATATTTTATCCTCAAAACATGAAGGCTAATCTGACTAATTGTTGTGCAACACTTCTTGCTGAGGTTAACCCTTTGTATATAAAAGGCAGTTTACAATTTCTAGTACTCCACCTTATTTGTTCCTTACAGTTGCACGACCGAAACAGCAAACGTCAATTCACGTCACCACAAGATTTTCATGTTCGTGAGTGCTTTGATGAAAATTTCTTGACACAGGTAATTTACGATTTCATTTCATCAGTATTATTAGAAACCTAAACGGACTGCTAATGTTTGTGTAAAAATATTCTATGTTTGGGATGCTAGGACCTGTGTATACTTCATTCCTGCTTTCTTTTTTTATTAACTCCATAAGCTAATATGCAGGCTGAAAGTGAGAATACAAAAGCATACGAGCTTCTGAAGCAAGCTCCATTCTTAATA
>JAANSK020286835.1:0-10698 GCA_011763485.2 Isoetes engelmannii | reverse complement strand
AGTTATGGCCACTCAAAGTTGAGGTGTTGTGGTGTGCGCCAGGAGGTCATAACTCCTGGGAGTTATGTAGCTGTGGCACATACTACCACACCTCGGCCCCATTTCTTGGTCAAAACTTGTCCAAATGAGTGACTTGAAGGTGTTTTCCTGATCTACAGGGTCTAATTAACTCGAGTATGCCCTTATTTCCCGATCGCATTCCTTTGCAGTCTCTAGCAGTGGGAGTTGATGATCACGAGAAGTTCGAGGTTAGATTTTGGACTCTAAGTTTCTGCATCGACGGTTATATTACTTTGTTGATTGGGAAGGATACTCTCCCTGTACTCTCCAAATGACCGAACCTGGAAATCTGTCGAGAATCCGACTAATGCTTCCGACAAGATTGCAGAGTTTCACCGGCGTTATCTAGCTCCAGCTCCTACCCTGAAAACCCGATGCCATCGTAGGAGGGGGATGGTGTGACGACCGTACGGTTTTCGTACTACATGAGCATTATACTCGTATGTACAAAAGGATGGTCGTCACACGGACGCAAAAGGGTAGTTGCACAAGACAGAATTTGAACTCGCAATCTTTTTGCAAGTCACACACCTTTGCCAAGTGCGCTACCTATACTTGTTGAAAATAATCTATTGCATCTTACTCATATGAACAGCAACTTCCGTGAAGTCCTAGAACATTCTAGAACCTATGCGCATGTGCGACAGTTGGCAAGATCTCATCCATTGGGTGTCACAGTCTTGTAGAGGAGCCTCATTCTCATCGAACCATTCTGGTTCAATGCCGGTTTTGAACCTTATAGGCATCTGTCTTGTGTTCCTGCTTGCCTTTGGGCCATTGTATTCTTCATTCTTCCTTGCATATTAGATCCTTCGCATATTTCTCGCATATTTCTTGTCTAATTTCCACGTAATTTTCCTTGTTTTCGGGTGGGTGTTCATGACAATTTGCACCTATTATGTGTTAAGAATTTCTCTACTTGCTTGAGACATTAGATTATCCTGAAGCTAGCCTGGATACCCCATACCCTAAAACAGTAAGCAAGTTATCTTTCCAAGCTTGAAGAGTTTGGTGATTACAGTTTGAGGGATTTAGCCTTTCGTATTATTGATTTTTCCTGAGACCCCATGATTGGAATTGCTTTACCAATTTTGACAACCACTGCTTACCAAAGTTTAATTGTTGGCACTTATCACCTTGGTTATCCTCCCCCCCAGATGCTTTCGCTCAAGCGTGGCAGGGCTACAATAATTACGGCTTTCCTCCCCCCCATTTAGTTTTTAAAACCTTCAAGTTTACCTTGGCATGTGCTGCCAATATAACCTTAGTCATCTTTCATTGGTTAGTTTTTCTTGGTGGCCAATTCTTCATAATGAGTTTGGCAGTTGGCATCCTGCATTTGTGGATAGCTTGTATTTCCCTTCAGGTGGGCATTTCTTACTCCCTGCTTGACGCTTCCATGTTGCAAGCTTTCGAGTCCTTTGATTGTGCTTTGTCTTGTAGCTTCTAATGGTGCGTTTGTTGTTTTCTTTCAGATGTTTTCTCTTCTGCGATTTGGAGTTCGATTGGTGATGAGGACGCTGAGCTTCTTTGCTTAAAGGAGGCTTTACGTGTACGGCTAGCGGGGTCTGGCTCTGTGAATACCTTAAAGTCATATGCACACCCCTGGTCGGATTTCAAAAATTGGTGTCTTTCTAAGAACCTTGTTTCCCCTCCTGCAATCCCTCTTTCTGTGTGCTTGTTCGTTACCTGTCTTTTAGCAGCATCCCCCTCTCTCACTTTGGTTCAAATGACTCTTGGGCTATTGCCTTTCACCATTCCTTGGCGAGATTCCAAAAACCCACTGAACACCCTCTTGTCAACCTAGTCATGGACTCTGCGATATGCTCCTTAGATATGTCTTCGTCAAAAAAGAAGCCGATACTGCCTCACCTAGTTAGACGTGTCATGTACCGTGTTGCTTCTCCTAGTGCTACCTTGCCTGATCTCATGAAGTCTTGTGCCTTGGACTTGTCGTTTGTCGCATTTTTGCGTAGCTCTGAGCACTTTGCCTTGTGCTGGGAGGAGATTCTTATCCTTGCGTCCCATGCTAGCCTTTTTATTAGGTCTTCCAAAATAGACCAGCATGGTGTGGGTTCTTGGGTGTCCATTGCACGGCTTGGTGGCGCCTATTGTCTGGTGGGGGTTCTTGAGTGGCTGATTGCCTTGGGGAATTTTCGTAGGATAGATGGTCCTCCTGGTGGCCACCTTTTTTCGGGGCCCCGTGTTTCCCGTCATGTCGTGTCTAACCACAAAAAGCCCATCTCATATTCTATCTTGCGCTCTTGGGTTAAGCATTGCCTCATATTCTACCCTGCAAAGAGCCATCCTTCTTTAGTATTCTACTCAACGTGGTGGTGCCATCATGACAATTGAATTTGATGTCCCAGATCGCCTTTTTCAGGCCCATGGCCGTTAGCATTCTGAAACTGCTAAGGATGGTTATGTCAACCCCTCACTCTGCCAGCAACTTTAGATATCTCGTTCACTAGGCTTTCATATAGACCGTTTCTACCAACATTTTCTACTATACTATTCCTATATATAGGTAATTTTGATCCACCACCATCACCATGATGCACGACTTCATATGTCTGCCGGGGAGGTCTTACATTTAGAAAAGGGTTGTAAGAGGTTGTGGGGCTTCATACAACATGTAGATTACTTGCTGTAAAACAAAATTTCCCGTGGACATGCATGTTTTTCAATGGTGGCACACTAGTTCTGCTCTATGGTGTGGGATCCGATGATCATATGTGACCGAGTTCAAAAGAATTCATTGACTTGCAGTTGAGGAGTTAGGACCCAAGAAGGCACATTCTTTCCCTCCACATAGTGTCATGTTACACTCCATTGCAGAAAATACAAGATGTGGGAGATACTAAATGATCTGATATAAAAGAATCGCCACTTTGAAGTAGAGAACTTATTCCAAATTCAGCTCCACACGTTATTCTATTGAAGGCGAGCACTCGAAGGTGCTGCTTATTTGAGGGAGCAAGAATATCAAGATCAAGAAGAAGTTTGTAGAAGGCTTGCTTCACGCCCTATGGCATATTCGAACTTGCACGTATGCGTATTATGAGGGGATAACAAAGTTGAATAGAGCCAGTGCATAGCAATGTTTGTATGTGTGTGGATGTAAGAATCCTCCTCCCTAAAAGGCAATTCAATTCAATTCAATTCTTATAATGATATCCCACGATAAAGTATTCAGTGGGGCAAAATATTCCCGAGGCAATAACAAAGTCAGCTCAGCATAAATTAGTGGCTATTGTGCCTCCACGCCAACAGTGATCCTAGGTGGATGCAACGTGCGAAAATAATTTTTTATTTATTTTATTAAATGACAGCCATATTATGCTGTATTTATTTATATGTAGGGCCTACAACTATGTGCATGGCATCTCGGGGTCTATATATTATTAACACATGTCGTGGATTATCTGAAGGCCAAGAACCACAGGCGCAGATCTACCAAAGTGCGCTCCAGGTATTCCGCATTCTCTTTAGATCTGCATTTGCCTGTTAATCGTTAGCAGTTCACCATTCTTTTCCCTAAAACTAGAAGATTAGCTCTACATTTTCTTAAATGCAAGCTTTTGCTTTGTGTTCTCTTATCTTTCCATATTGAAGACCTAAGATCTGAAATTCGGCTTTAAATTAGTCAAGTTTTTGTACATTTGATCTTTTGTTCTATTCTCTGTTATTCTTCGTGGTTTTTACTCCTAGTTTCATACCTAACTCTGGATTTAGGTCCACAGAATCATGCTTGAGTTTTTGTAATGTTGAAATTGCAGATCTTAATTATTTTTAGCAGATATGGGTTGTGCCACTTGCTGTGAAGTTTTATGTTCCCTTTTGGTACCACCAGTCGGTGTCTTCTTCAAGTATGGGTGCAAGGTATGAATTGACAAATTAGCAAAATCACTGTTTTCCAGCATATTTAAGGAATGCACACTGACGAAGTCAAATTATTTAAAAACTGCATGTGGTTCTTAAACACTTTAATTTTTTTAATGCAGACAGAATTCTGGATTAGTTTGCTGTTTACAATTCTTGGATATTTTCCTGGCGTAATTTATGCATCCTATGTGCTTATCTGTGCCCCCCCTGAAGGTCGACCGGAACAGGAGCCTTTATATCAGCAGTAACATTTTATATTATCTGCTTTTTATCTGTAAAACTGTATATGGCTTTCCAACTTGTATTTCATCTGAAAGGCCTCCTTCTCATCATGCTGAAAGAGGAATGTTAAAGCTATCTTTGCTTGAAGAAGCTTTAGGATCTGCACTGGTAGAATTTGTGATTCCAGGACAGCACAATTATTCAGATATAAATATATTAATAAGTAACTTGTATTTTCAGTGCGCAGCCTCTTTTATTTTGAGTACTCTGTCTGTTTTTTCTTTTCTTGTTTTCCCTTCTCTCTCAGGGATTAATCCCATTCTTTTCCAAGAACTGAATGCTTGAACCTTACATGAATGCAAACTCTTGTTAAGCTTATTCATAACCGCAGATTAAAATTTATTATTTTGCTTAATAAATTTAGGGAGTTTTGCATACCTTGGCAGGATTATAATTCTTTGATTAAAACTTGCATGAATAAAAATGATCCTCTTGTATGATCTAATTGTAGCTCAAAAGGGTGCTAGAAATGATTAGTTCAGCACATTTATGTAATATTTAGACATAATAGATAGATCTTACCCAGCTTTGAATGTGATAATGGGCAACAACATAAATATAAATTAAGTAGTATAAAAAGGCCTAGAATATCAAGTATACCATTAA
The DNA here is from genome assembly GCA_011763485.2 of Isoetes engelmannii. Classification (NCBI taxonomy): domain Eukaryota; kingdom Viridiplantae; phylum Streptophyta; class Lycopodiopsida; order Isoetales; family Isoetaceae; genus Isoetes; species Isoetes engelmannii. The sequence goes on along the minus strand of JAANSK020286835.1, from coordinate 5,865 downwards.
CTGTGTGCCCGGGTTATTTGCAAGAGGTCCTATGAATTTCCTAAGATATTGGTTATTCAACCATTGTTAATCAAAATAACAAGGTCATGTGACCTTGCATACTGGGTGTTCAACCATCTACTTAATGTTTTTGGGGTTTTTTCGCTCATGTCTATGTAACGCCGAAAAAAAAACGTGAGTAGCATGAGTTTTGGCAAACTTTCTTTCTTTCTTTCAGGCGATATTTCTCTCTCTACGTTTTAATCCGTTTGTGTCACTCTTTGAAACGGAACGGCTACTCTCTTTGATGGAATTAGAAATTTGTTATAAGTAGAAAAGGCAGGATGGAATTTGCCTATTGTAATAGGCAGATTGGGGCAGGTCGTGCGTATGCGAGACATGATCGGTGTTATGCTTCATGGAGTGTCGTCTTTGCGCCGCCATAACATTCTGTCCTCCTCCATTTCTGATCACTATCCTCAGTTGCTGTCTGGACAGGGTGTTGGTGTTCCCCGGCCCTCTAGGACGGTGTTTCGGTTGAATACCAGGATTCTGAGAGATGCGGACTTCTCGGCTCAGTGCCAAGAGGTGTGGCTGGACACTTTTTCATCAATGAGTGGCATGGCAGGTATGGTGGAAGCTCTTGCTAGGGTGAAGCGTGTTGCTAAGGTGTTTGGCAGACAGCGTGTGCAGCAGGAGAGGCAGGAATTGCATGGTCTTTATCGGGAGTTGGAGCGGATTCGGGCGGCGCACCCCTCTGATGGTGTTAGGGAGAATGCTGTGTTGCAGCGTATTATTGCTCTGGAGCAGGTTAAGGTTTGGGAAGCTCGTGTGAAAACGGGCCTTACCTGGTTGAAGGAGGGTGATACGAGCTCATCAGTATTCTTTAGGGCAGCCAGGCAGCGGCGCTATGCGGCATCTATGGCATCCCTTGTGCTGCCAGATGGCCGTACTCTGGCGGATCCTCCTGATTTGCAGTGGTATGTGCATGCTCATTTCTCAGAATTCTTTGCACATCGTGTACTTCCATATGAGCAGGAGATGCAGGAGCTTGTGTTGGCAGCTGTTAGGCCATCTATCCAGCCTCACCAGCGGGAGTACTTGGAGCAGGAGCTTTCGAGAGAGGATCTAGCGGCCGTGTGTATGTGCATGGCCAAGGCTAAGTGCCCTGGGTTGGACGGCATCCCTGTGGAGTTTTTCCAGACTCTTTGGGAGTGGGCTGGGGAGTCTGTATATCAGGTATACCTTGAGCTGTTGCGCTCCTCTCATCTGGATCGGATTTTGAATACTGCATGCACTTCTCTGATACCCAAGGTTAAGCAGCCTGCCACCATTAATGATTGGAGGCCTATGTCTTTATTGTCGCTCCGTTTTTGTTAGGCTTTGTCCCAGCTGCTTTTGGCTGCAGTGGAGGAGGGAGTGGTGGATGGGCTTCAGATGCAGGATGATAGTCAGCAAATTATTAATCAGTTTGCCGACGACACTTTCCTCTTCTTGGTGGTAGAGGAGAGGAATTTGAGGAATGTGAAGGGTTTGTTGGATACTTTCTCTTTGGCCTCCGGCATTCTGTTAAATTGGGGGAAATGCTCGGCACTATGGGCTCTGTTGACTCCGCCGCCACCTTGCTTGGCTCTTTTTCCTTGGAAGGTGCTCCCAGGTAATGCGTGTACAAAGCTGCTGGGCATTCCCTTTGGAGGAGATATTTCTATGGGGAGGGTGTGGGATGAGATTTTACAGGGGCTACAGAAACATCTGAATTGGTGAAAGGGCAGCAAGCTGTCCATGGCGGGTAGGATTACTGTTGCTAAGTCGATGCTCTGTAGCACGCACGTGTACACAGCATCTACCATGCTAGCTGCCGAGGGTAAGATGCAGGCCTTGGACCAGATTGTTCGGAATTTTGTGTGGGGTGGGGACGATGGAGGGGCGGTGGTAAAGGTGGCTTGATGGAAGTACCTCCGCCCCCGGGAGGATGGGGGTTTGGCCATTTTGGATTTGGCAATGCATGTAAGGTGTTGGTCTCCAAGTTCGTCTGGAGCATCCTGCTGGAGGGGGCGTCATCTCCTGGTGCCGCTTTGCCGGTGCAGTCTCTTCGCCATTGTGTGGCATTTGGGAAGCCGCCTGTTCCTGTGGAGTTGCCTTGGGTGCTGTTTTATGGTCTTAGGCCATTCCCACACTCATCCCCTTTCCTCACGGGGGTGTTGCGGGCTTGGGAGCATGTGCGTGTGCTCTTTCAGCTGGATTACGCTGTTGTTTATCACCACTCCTCCCCTTTCTTGTGGGTTCCTTTGCCCCCTACGCACTTGCCCTTGGCTGCCACTGTGCATGCTCGGACGCAGGCCCGTTGGAGGCAGGTTGGTGTGTGTACCTTGGAGGATTGGTATTTGGAGGGTCAGCTAGCTTCGTGGGAGTCTTTTCAAGCCCGCTTTCGGCTGCGAGGTCGTGATCGGGCTATTTGGGAGCAGGTGGCGCGGAGTATTTCGCAGCACATACCTATAGTCCTTCAGGATGATGTGGTGGTGCAGGTTTGGAAGGTCCATTCAGATGTTGTGGCCTCATGCTTTGTGCGGTCTTCTTATCGAGTGCTGGTTATCCACGATACTTTGCCCCCTTTAGGCAAGTGGTCTTTGCAACTCCCAGGCTCTTGTTGGCGCTCGGTCTGGACGTGGACTTGGTGTCCACTTCCCCCACCGAAGGTTAGGGTGCTGTTGTGGCAGGTGGTGCACCGTTGTATCAGGGTGAATGCCCTTGTGAGCCAGTTTAGGCCAGGGGTGAGCCCCCTTTGCTCTTCTTGCGGCCTACACCGTGAGACTGTGGAGCATTGTCTGGTTTTATGCCTTCATATGCAGGCAGCCTGGGATTGGATCAGGGCTTTGTTTCAGGTGAGATTGACTAGCCAACAGTTGTTGCTTCATGTATACCCTGTGGCATGGCCGCTCCTCCGAAAGCAAGCTTTGCATCTGTGTGTGGCCTGGTTGGTGTGGCCGATCTAGAAGCGGCGGCGGCCGTGGACCTTCCAGAGGGTTCAGCAGCCTGCAACCTCTCTTGTTCCTCGACTTAGATACAAGCTCTTTTAGAGCTTTCTTGTGTTCCCAGGATCTGCGGAGAGGAAGTTCGCCATTTTGCGGGACTTCTTGGATATTGTAGATATGGAGGGCCACTTTGTACAGCAGTAGTGTTGATATTCCTTGTGAGTTGGTTATGGAGTGTCGAGGTATCACAGTCTCTTTGGGGTAGTTCTTCTTCCTCCTCACTTGCTTTGTATCACTACCATTCTTTTAATATATTGGTGATATAGTTCTTCAAAAAAAAAAAACAAAACAAGCACGCTAAGGCAATAAGCGAGCAACCGATTTTCGGGCAAGCGGATTTCTAGTGGTGCCTTGTGCATTTCGTGTTTATGGTTCCTTGTAAGACGTTTTGTGCCCACAAACTAAACCAATGCGGGGAAATAGTAGAACTCTCATTTCACATAAGCAACAGTATTTTTGAAACTGCTCAATTATGTATCTAAAATAGCACCAGAGAATTCAGCTCTTGTCATCATGGCATTAGTATACCGTTGCAGCAAAAGGGCAGACTATTGTGGTGTTTTCAACGATCACATCAGGTAAGAAAATGATTTTGGTTTGTAATCTTCGAGTTTGTTGCAGAGGTGTTGTTCCTTCTTCTTTTATTTTCTGTTAACCTTTCTCTTTGCATATGTCCAAGCATACGTAAGACGTTCAGTCCTCAAAGCATCCTCTAGAGTAACCGAAGGTAGGTGAAAAATATTCCAAGTGGTTTCCTTTTTATCGTTTTGTTTGCCAAACAATGTGGAATAGACTAAGTGCATATAACAAAGCTCTCTTTCTGCTCCTAAAAACTAGATGGACATATAGCTTATCATTCCAGTTTAGTTGCACGGTATAAATGATTGCATGATATCAATCAATAGAAGCAAGGTGTCCTTAATAATATACTGGTATTTTACTTTTGGAGCAAATGTATAAATCCGGCAAAAATTGCACAATATATCCACCTTGCACAATACCTCTTAGGGTTTTAGGTTTATAAGAGGGCAAAATCGTGTGTGTTGGAGCTTTCAGCTGCAGCTTGGAGCTAGAGCTTTCATTTGGAGCCTGGAGCTGCAAGGGCATCAAGGGGCAACCGAAAGTAGTTTGATTTTTGATTGAATTTCGTTTTGTATTACAGGGAAAAGATTTCAGATGAGTTTGCTTTTCAAGTTTTAGCTTGAGGCGGACCCACTTTATAAATGGCAACTCAAGAACATTTTTCTTTCCATGTTCGGTTAAAGCATCAAGACCACAAAACCGAACTCAACCGAACTCAAGAACGTAAGAATTCATATCTTTTGTATTGGGTTCCCCCTTTTATAGTTTCTTCTGTTAAAGGGCTTATTGATTTATTTTCCATTGAATCAGGGATTGAGAATAAAATAGAATAGAATAGAGTATTTATCGTCCACGGATACCAATTGGCCTATGGAACCTACAGTTTTTTATGAGTCTTCTGATTGGGATCTAGTGCTGCGAAGTACGTTGATTGAAAGATATGTGCAGCATAAGGCAAGCTCGCCCTTTTTGGTGCATGCAGGCTTTTGGTATAAAGCCAGATGAAGTTGCATTTTCAAGCATTAAACTTGTGTGGCAATTTCTATGCTTTGGAGCGAGGCAGGTGGCTGTTGCATTCACATGGACATTTTGAGAAATAGCTTTCAAGCTTTTCACACTCAATGCCTAGAGCTATAGGGCGAAAGATCTCAAATCTCATCTGGAAAGGGATCATAGAATTCTTTTATTAGCTTATGGAATGCTATAAGAAACTTACTTGCACTGAGCTCTTGTTTCTTATGCAAGCTATCTTGTCTTTCATAATATACTTGTTAAGCTTCTCAGCTAAAATGCATTACATTACTAAAATAACTTCTTACCTTTTATCACAATCCGCTTGCCATTCGGAGCCATAATAGAGACCTGGTACTTGCTCGGACTAGCCTCTTTATATTGTTGTTGAGCCCTTCAATGTACCCATCCACTGCTTAGCTTTCTGTTACTTCCAGCACATTTAGTCGGAGTCTTTAGAACTCTTTTGTATATTTCCCCATTGACAAATTGCCCCGCTCCAAATTATAGAATTGTTGAATCTGCCGGCTTGTGTGGGACTTAGTACATAGTGCCTTCGTAAAGCTTTGGAAAACTTCCTAAATCTGCAGTTGTTCCTCTTCAACTTATTTGCCTTTGAGTACCCCTTCTACCAAATGTGTGTTGTGCCCTGTAGGTTGCCAATTGCTACCTTCCCTATATCCTTATCTTTCGTGCAATAAGAATTTTTGATCTCTTCTATTTCACCCATCCATGCTTCAGCTTCCATACCGGATCTATCTTTCCCGCAGAATTGGCCCAGCTTGCGTGTCTTTTAGGCGTTACCCATGGCGTTGTCTATCTTCTTCTGATAGTCCTCTTTACAGTTCTTATCTGCCATGCGAGTTGTCAGATGCCGTGTTCGAGCTACTATCCGAACTGCTGCTAGAGCTGTTACTAGAGCTTGAAGTAGAATAGTTGTGAGATTTCCTTGTTCTTCTTTTCCTCTTCTTATGCTCTTGTGCTCTAGGTGCCTCCTGCTACTTTGGTTGGTTGGTAGCTTGCTGCCTTGCCTGACTGCTGACATGCTGCTCATCCATTTGAGAGGCGATGGTGGTGGTGGTGGTGGCCCATGCTCTTCTCCTTGGATCATGGGTGTCACCAAGTTGACAAGTTCCGGGCATAAGCATGCTACAGGTATCAATTTTTGGAACCTGCTAAAGTATCTACACTAGGTACTTCAGGATTGGGTACTGTTTCTTTGTTCTTTTCATCAAAACTAATTCCAAAGTTCAAAATAGAA
>JAANSK020286824.1:0-10698 GCA_011763485.2 Isoetes engelmannii | reverse complement strand
ACACAAACTTGGAAACCAACACCTTACTGTGAAGCGCCAAGTCCAAGATGGCCAAACTCCCATCCTCCCGGGGGCGGAGGCACTTCCACCATGCCACCTTAATCACCGCCCCCTCGTCATCCCCGCCCCACACAAAGCTCCGAATCATCCGGTCCAACGCCTGCATCTTTCTCTCAGGAGCGAGCATAGCGGATGCCGTGTACACATGCGTGCTACAGAGGACCGACTTGGCCACAGTGATCCTTCCCGCCATCGACAACTTACTACCATTCCACCAGTTGAGATGCTTCTGCAGCCCTTGCAGAATCTCATCCCACACCCGCCCTATGGAGACATCCCCTCCAAAGGGAATACCCAATAGCCGCATACATACATCTCCTAGGAGTACCTTCCACGAAAAAAGGGCCAGGCAAGGGGAGAGGGGGTGGAGTCTGCAACGCTCACAAAGCAGAGCACTTGCCCCAATTCAAAAGAATACCCGAGGCCAAAGAGAAAGTGTCGAGCAGGCCCTTCACATTCCGCAGGTTGCTTTCCTCTGCCACCAAGAAGAGGAAGGTGTCATCAGCAAACTGATTAATGATCCGTTGGCTGCCATCTTGCATCTGGAGCCCATCCACCACGCCCTCCTCAACAGCTGCCAAAAGCAACTAAGACAGGGCCTCTGCCACAATCGTGAACAAGAACGGAGCCAAAGGGCACTCCTGGCGCACTCCTCTACCCAAGGAGAAGTCGTCCGAAGGCTCGCCCTGGCAAGACTTGCACAACAGAACACTATATTTACTTTTACCCTAAGTTTCAAGATAAATGTATCCACTGGGACCACATGAGATCATTTCGGTGCTGAGCATGGAAAATATCAAGTGTGGCCCGTATCTTGGTCAAACATGCATCCATGTTGATCACTTCAGATAACTTTCAATGTGAACTCTTCCATATTCCTTATGTTACATTTGTTAACCGTTTACTACAACGATCCTGACATGCATCAAAGTTGAATATTCAAGAAAAATAGCTATTGTGTGGTGTCACTCAGATTATTGTGTGTTGTATGGAGCCAAGTATAATATTACATAGTGGACATGGCTGCTAAACATGGTTGAACCTTAGATATGGAAAAAATGGTAAAGTAAAATAAATGGATTTAGGGGTCTTCATTATCCTCCTTCCACTCATAATCACAATAGCTACTTTCGATAGTATCTTACTTGATGATTTTAACATTACAAATCTATAGAAGATGTGCTTTAATAAAATGATTGACATATTTTATAATTTTTCTATACACATTCCCTACTCATTTTCAGATGTATATATTTTGAATGCCATCAAAAGACACTATAAGGGCATCCATGACCACCATCAACATGAACTTCCATTTTTTGTTAGTGCTCCGGTTTCAAGTCCAACAACCAAAACATTCTTTTCCCCACTCATCGAAATGCAAAATATGGCTAGACTAGATACTATGAAGTCACATATCTTCTACGTCTATTTTGCACATGCCCAATACTTAAATTCTAAACCAACCCAATACCATGAGTTTTATGCATTTGCATCCTATTACCCCATATGCCATCTATTATTTCTACCCATTTCATATACCACGACTAATTCTCGACACTCTTAAGTCTAAATCCTAAACTCTTCATACTTGGCATTCCATTATATCTAAGGATACAATCATTTTCAAACCTTCTACTTCACCTGCAGACTCCATTAGGTCTATCCATTTTTCACACCCATGTCGCACGTCCATGACTAATGTGTTCAAGAATGGATGCTAGCAATATATAAATGTATAGTAGCTTCTATCGTTTCTACAGTTATTATCGTCATCCTACCTATCTATTTAGCATGAGGTGGAATTTGGTGGAATTAGTATAATGGAAAAGAATTTGTTGGAAATCATGTTATATATAGCATGCAGTATAATTGATATAAGCTGTGCAGGAAAAACAAAGACCTAAGAGTCTAACAGATGATACAGATGATGCAAGCTACTACAGAGATATGAAGGTTAACTTGGGATGGTTCACATAGTGAAATTCCATAGTCGAAGGTCACTTATATTTAGTGACTTAGACTCAATGGTAAAGGGCCGAATATTATCTAATGGTTTAGGGTCGAAGATAATGGTTATCCATTTGGGAGGGAAATATGATTAGAATGTTTTTGAGGTCGAATAGAAAGAAGACCGATGCAATCCTTGAACTTAGGAGCAGGCGGAACCGACTGCTAAACCGACTCTAGTCGGATTGGCTCGGTTATAAATAATCACAAGAAGCATGTAGATTTGTATCAGTTCATTCTGAATGAAATGGTCGCGTAGAGAAAATGTTGTCGATGGTGTTTTAACTTTGAAGTTCTTGTTTTTGACTATTGAATGAATAGTGTTTCAATGGTCGTCTAGCTTATATTGAATTATAATAGCTAGAACAAGTTAGTTGTCTTGATATCTTGATTGTTTAAGGTTTGATCTAAAACATCTTGATCAGTTTTTCAACAGTGGTATCAGAGCAGAGATGGCAACTAGACTTGCTTCCTCATTGTTGAATGGGGTGGAGATGTTCCAAGGAGAAGCAGGCTTTCAAGCTTGGAAAGAAAGAATGCGAGATGTGCTGCTAGCAGAAGATCTTTGGGATCTTATTGAAGGGGAAGGAAATGAAGAAAATGAGAGCAGTGGAGCACATTCTGGAGAAAGTGAAGGATCTGTAAACGCAGGTGGGAGTGGCAGCAACTCCAAGAGGGCACATCAGGCAAAGTGCATCATATCTAGTAAGTTGGGATCTAGCATCATGTTTAAAATGAAAAATAAAACTCCAAAGGAGATGTGGAATTTTCTGGTTAAAAATTATGAAGTTAAAAACTCCTCTCAGATTGAAATGCTTGACAGGGAATTAAGAAGACTTAAGTTCAAAGAGGGGGATAATCTGACGCATTTCTTTCAAAAGTATGATAATATAGTGACAGATCTTGATGCAGCTGGTGTTCCTATAACAAAAGATTTTCACGTACTGTCACTTTCTAGGGCTTTTTCAACTTATGACCAACTCTCTACTTTGGTAAGAACTGTTGCTAGAAACAGGGAAAAGGCTGAGCTTATGATTAGGACAGAAATCGAACAGAGGAAAATTATCAAAGGGGAAGAGGAAGACAATGCTGAAATCTTGTATGCAGGTAAGAGCAAAGGACGTGGAAGTCTTGACAAGAGTAAGCTTGGTCCTTGTCATATTTGCAAGAATTATGGGCACTTGAAAAATAATTGTCCCAGGATAAAAGAGAATAGATGCTTTAATTGTGAAGGTCTTGGCCATATTGCTGCTAACTGCCCCAGTCCTAAAGGAATTGGAAAAGGACGAAATAAAGGCACAGGTAATAACTTTGATAGAAACAAAGGAGGCTTCAACAAAGGGAAATCTGATGGCAGTTCAAGTATAAATCTTACACAAGAAACTGAAAATGAAGAAGAAGGAGATGATGCAGAGGTATGTGTGCATAAGACTTGTTCAATTTCTGAAAATGTTGCTAACAAAGATGGTGAAATGCTTGTGATAGATAGTGGAGCAGAGAGATCAGTAGTTAGGACTGCTGATTCTCTGAAATCAAGGAAGAAAAGAAGTTCAGTTTATGTGCAAATGGGTGATGGAGACCTGCAGGAAGTAGAAGAATCAGGAATGCTGGAAATCTATGATTTAGACGGAAAATCAGTTAACTTAAATGATGCATTGGCTGTTCCAAACCTTGTTAGAAACTTAATCTCGGTCAGCCAATTAGTAGACATGGGATTTAAACTTGTCTTTGACAAATTCTGCTGTAAGGTTTATGAAAATAATAAAGTGAAGTTTCTTGCAAAGCGTGTAGGCAATTTGTTTGGATTTGTTAACAAAAGACAGTCTGGTAGCCTTAATGCAGTAGAAGTACCCACTTTCAAACTTTGGCATGAAAGATTAGGCCATGTTAGCATGCATAATGTAAAAGAGATGGCCAAAAGAGGTCTGATACTTGCAACAGAAGGAAATGATTCAACATGTTTTGACTGCATGGTAGGAAAAAGTGCAAGATTATCATTTCATAAAAGACGTGAAAGAGCTGGAGAGTTGTTAGAACTAGTACACACTGATTTGTGTGGGCCAATCAACATAACAAGCTTGCAAGGAAGGAGATATTTCATCACCTTCATAGATGACCATTCAAGGTACACAAAAGTTTTCTTTCTTAGAACTAAAGATCAAGCTTATACTGCATACAGGGTTTTTGAAGCAGAAGCAGAAAGAAGCACTGGAAAAAAGATAAAGTGTTTGAGGTCAGATAGAGGTGGGGAATTTGTGAATAATGTATTCAAGAGATATTGCAAGGAAAATGGGATAAAGAGACAGGTAACGTGCAGTCATACTCCACAGCAGAATGGAGTAGCTGAAAGGAAAAATAGGTACATTCTCGATTGTGTGAGATCGATGCTAAAACAGTCAGGGTTACCTAATTTCTGATGGGAAGAGGCGGTGAGATCAGCGGTATATATCCAAAACAAGGTCCCATCATCAAGTATAAATGGGAAGATTGCTGAAAATATTTGGAGCAACTCTAGGACAGATTATGGAGTGTTAAAGGTCTTTGGAAGCATTGCATTTTCTCATGTTCCAGAAGAAAACCGGAAAAAGCTAGATGACCGAGCAATTATGGGTTACATGGTAGGATATGACAATATGTCAAAAGGGTATAGAATATACAAACCCGAAACCAGAAGTATCATTGTGAGCAGGGATGTAAGATTTTGTGAAGAAGTTCTCTACAAGGACAGGAAGAAAATCGATGACAGATCTGATCTATTCTCACGAATAGACAAGGAAGTTGAAAAGAATGATTTATCCAAGGTACAAGATGATGATGAAGAAGAGTGTAATAATGATACTACAAGTAATGACATGGCTGATATGGAGAATAACAGAAATAATAAAACTAAGAGGACTGAGGTGGATAAATTAAGAGATGGACTGGAAGAGTTAGATGTACACAAGTATGGAAGAACAATAGAAGGTACATCAAGAAGATTACAGAGGAAGGAGATTGAAATCAACGAGATTATGGCCATATGTGAGCCAGAAATTCCCAAAACCTACTTGGAAGCTATAAACTGTGAAAAGACAGATATGTGGAAAACAGCCATGGAAAATGAATTAAAGTCTTTTGACAGAACACAGACGTATGAATTGGTAGAAAGGCCAAAAGGAAGGAATGTAGTTGGGAACAAATGGGTGTACAAAATAAAGGAAGGGAATGATGGCGAACAAAAGTTCAAGGCTAGATTAGTAGCACAAGGTTTTTCACAAAAAAGAGGAGTAGATTATGATGAAACATTTTCACCTATTGTGAAATTAACAAGTTTGAGAATTTTGCTTGCTTTTGCTAATGCTTTGGACTTGGAAATCCATCATATGGATGTTAATACGGCTTTTTTGAATGCTAATCTAGATGAAGAAATTTTTATGCAGCAAGCAGAAGGATTTGAAAAGGGAGAAAATAAGGTGTGGAAGCTTAAACGGGCTGTGTACGGTCTCAAACAGTCACCAAGAGCATGGTATCAATGCATAGATAATTTTTTGAGAGAGCAGGGCTTTGAGAAGCTTCATAATGATGGTAATTTATATATCTACAGAGAGAAAGGGCATTTTTGCATAATCGCCTTGTATGTTGATGATAACATTATGGTTGCAGATAATATGGATTGTCTAAATCATTGCAAATCTATTTTAAGTGGCAGGTTTCAGATGACTGATCTAGGGCCTCTAAGAAGATTTCTGGGAATAGAGGTAAAAAGAAATCGTGCAATGAGGACAGTCACACTCACACAAGGAGACAATATAAGAGGTATGTTGCAGCGATTTGGAATGCTTGAATGTAATAGCGTGAGGTCTCCATTAGCAACAGGACTAAGATTGTCATTGGAACAAAGTCCTAAATCAGAAAGTGAAATGATAGAGATGGAAAAATATCCCTATCAGGAATTAGTGGGATGCTTATTGTATGTGGCTAATTGTTGCAGGCCTGATATAGCATTTAGTGTAAACTTACTTAGTAGATTTGGAAATAATCCAGGGAAGCATCATTGGTTGGCTGCAAAACGGGTACTTAGATTTTTGAAAGGGACAATGAATGAAGGACTGACATTCACAAACACAGGAATGGAATTGACTGCATACTCAGATGCAGACAGGGGAGGGAATTTAGATACCAGAGAATCAACATCTGGTTATGTTTTGCAAGTTGGTGGAAGTACAGTGTCTTGGAGAAGCAAAAAACAAGGGTGTATAGCCATGTCAACAGCTGAAGCTGAGTACAATGCTGCATCCTTAACAGCCAGAGAAATAGTTTGGGTAAGGAGATTGCTAGGAGAGCTTGGAGCAGTGCAACATTCGCCTACAACTCTCTATATTGATAGTATGAGCTGTATTGCTGTTGCCAAAAACCCAGTGTTCCATGAGAGGACCAAACACATTGAACTGCACGTTCATTTTATTAGAGACATGATTGCAAAAGGAGAAATCAAAGTGGAGTACAAAAAGTCTTCAGATCAAATAGCAGATGTTTTGACCAAAACTTTACCAGTATATAGTTTTCTGGAGTTACAGAACAGATTAGGGGTCAGATCTATTGAAAACAAGAGTGATACAGGAAAAGGAAATTCTGAATATACGTTAAATGAAAAGAAGAAGGTACAGTTCTGTTTGCAATGGTGAACTCTGATACTGTTAGTACAGAATTATTTGATGAAAGAAAATAATTTTGGAAACATATATAACATGAAGGGGAATGTTGGAAATCATGTTATATATAGCATGCAGTATAATTGATATAAGCTATGCAGGAAAAACAAAGACCTAAGAGTCTAACAGATGATACAGATGATGCAAGCTACTACAGAGATATGAAGGTTAACTTGGGATGGTTCACATAGTGAAATTCCATAGTCGAAGGTCACTTATATTTAGTGACTTAGACTCAATGGTAAAGGGCCGAATATTATCTAATGGTTTAGGGTCGAAGATAATGGTTATCCATTTGGGAGGGAAATATGATTAGAATGTTTTTGAGGTCGAATAGAAAGAAGACCGATGCAATCCTTGAACTTAGGAGCAGGCGGAACCGACTGCTAAACCGACTCTAGTCGGATTGGCTCGGTTATAAATAATCACAAGAAGCATGTAGATTTGTATCAGTTCATTCTGAATGAAATGGTCGCGTAGAGAAAATGTTGTCGATGGTGTTTTAACTTTGAAGTTCTTGTTTTTGACTATTGAATGAATAGTGTTTCAATGGTCGTCTAGCTTATATTGAATTATAATAGCTAGAACAAGTTAGTTGTCTTGATATCTTGATTGTTTAAGGTTTGATCTAAAACATCTTGATCAGTTTTTCAACAGAATTTCCAACAAACCTTATGCGAGAGTTCATGTGTCAAAATTCGAAGTAGTGAATGCATCTTTCTATTGCATTTCAATTACCGGCATGAAAATAAGCATTCCATTCCATCTAAATGCCGAATTACATTTGGAATCTTCTATTGCGCTTACAAACTTCATTACATCTACCCATTCTACACAACCACGACTAATGCCCTGACACACATTTCTAGTACCATTTATAACGATTAGGGAAACATTTCTGATCTCAGAGTGACCCTAGCAAAACACATCTGATTTCTTTCTTAGCAGTGTTTAATGATGCCAAGGGAAAAGAGGAAATTAGTTTATGGGAAAAGCGGTCAGCACTGTTAACTTTAACCCTGAAGTGGCATTCATATACATATAAAGCAAGACATTTCTTGTCTAGATTCAAACTACAAGAAGTATCATGCTGGTCAAAGAAGATTTTTTTATCAAATATACAGAAGATTTTTTATCAACATTATACATCCTTTAGTTCAATTACTCCTGCTTGTGGTGTTCTTGTTTGGTCGCCAACTTAGAGTAAGATTGACTTACTTATCTTCTTTCTTATCTTATCTATCTATATCGATTATTACCCTGCCTTTACCTTAGCTGATGTATATTACCTTGATGAAATCCATCTAACAGAAAGTTATCATCCACTTGGTTTTCTACTATTTTGGCATGCATCTGCACATAAAAAATCATCTCCCAAGCTGTAAAGGCGTCTTCAATAAAGCAGTTTACGCCAGAAGTTATCAAGGTTAGTAAAGCATTGTTGAGGATTCTATCAACTTTCTAAGATATTAAAGGCGACTGGCATAATAGGTTTGTAGTTAAATTCCTAGTACTTATCTGATCACAGAACGTATCTACAGAAATCAATCTGCCATAATAAGAAGACCACATAGTCTAAGACAAAAATTTCATGAATCAGGTCAAGACATAGACATGAACAACGTCATGGAATTGTTGGACAATATTGATGCGCTCATTTTGAATTAGACAAAGATAAGCACAAAAACAAGTAGGCCGAGACGTGACCGACCACAAGAAGAAGCCATAATGATTGATGGAGTTTATAGACGTCCTCTACATGTATGCAATGAACTCGTAGAAAGTAAATTGATTTTACATAGAAAACATAAGGCAACTTAATGCCTCTGGTGGAGTATCGTAGGTTTTGCCAAAGTATGCATTGAGTCGAGGCAACTAGATGTAGTTGCAAGGACAACACATAGTGCATTAGCACATTATTTGTTTTGGAAGGGTTGCCTACTAGATTGTTATAGCCTCTAGTGGTGGATTCATGTTGTTGGATCACTTCTTTTTCTAATTGATTTGTTTTTTGCTTATCGTTGGTTGTATGAAGAACTTGATTTCAAAATGATCATTGAAGGGTTTGTAGGTGGCATTGTCTTTGGACAATTTTTGTGTTCAAGTTACTTTATCAATTGTTAGTGGATGCATGTATGATGAGTGGGCGTGTTCGTACGAAACATCAAATTTTCCATCATTTTTTGTGCCGTTTTCTTGTAGATAGATAGATAGATAGCCTTAAGCTTTAACCACGTTAATTTTGCTCTCGCCATAGCCATGGCATATCCAAGAACGACATCCAAAAATAGCCCTAGTTTTTTTTTGTTTTGAAGGACGAGTGTCTATATATTCAAGAATAAAATCAAGAATAACATCCTTTACGTTTTAGAAAAACTTTTTAAAGTTTTTATGACCTGTAAAGCCTCGGCGGTGCCGCCAGGCGAGGCAGCGGACGAGCCGCCGAGGCCATTACAAGCATTAAAAGCCCATAAAGGTTTTTTTTTATAATACGTAACAATGTGACTGGACAACCTCCAAAGAATTTTTTTAACAAAATATAATAATAGTACTAGTAAACGTGTGCCTGGCGTTGCCGCGCAAGTTTGGCCGCATGTAAGTTTGAGTTTCATGTTCATATGGGGACCCAATCATGGATGCACATCTATTAACCCAAAACAAAAGTAGTGTTCTATCTTCTTTTGAAGGTTGCTTTTGTGCTATTGTTATGTATAAATTGCACAAAACAAAGCAAGTATTTGAAGTGGATATCCATCACCCTAACGCGCTGCCTACGGGAGGAAGTTGCAGTTTTCCAACTCATACAAAATTCATGACCCACGAGAAGTTATCATTTGAGCAACTTATTCTATTTATGAGAAAAAAAATGTAGTTTAAAACTCACAAAGAATAATAAAAGAAAATGAAAAATCTAGTATCACTTTAAACGAATACTATTCTGGATGGATACTTATCTATTTATCTAACATGAGCATACCATCCAAAATGACCGAGGCCAGCATTTACATATACAATTTGTATTATTTATCTAACATGAGCATACCATCCAAAATGACCAAGGCTAGCATTTACATATACAGTTTCTATTTGCTGAGATGTATTTCAAGAGACCGTATGCATGGACCAATCTTGCACCCGGACATTGCTCGAGCTAGAATTGCAAACCTTGAGGTTGTGCTCTTGTACAACAAAGACATATGAACAGATGTAATGTACACGGGTAATTGCAATAAAAAATGATATGTCCACTGTGGACATTAGAATCACTCCATCTATCTTAGAGCATCAAAACTTCGTTATTAGATTAAGTAGATCATGTCTATTTGATTATCAATGCCACTATTAAAATCTATATGTGAGCATTTTGTCAAAAATAGTAACGTTTGATTTTATTTATTAAGAGTTGCATGAAAATATAGTGCATAATGGCTACACATCTTAATATCATTGACACAACTTAAAATCATTCGAAAATGACAATTGTAAGGTTCGATTATGGTTTCGTATTGCCGTGTTGTCTCTTTGCCTCTTATGGGAGCTTGTATGATAGAATACAACCAATTAAAGTTACATTTCCAAGGATGGAAGGCCATACAGATTGGCTCCCATTGTAAGATATTGTTAAAATGGAAGAATGTACATGAATGCAATATGCAAATTGTGGCAATCTAGATTCCATATCTTTAGTGCTGATGCATACATGAACAAATCATATGACTGAGTGAGTCAGGCCCCATATGACAATGTTTATGAAATCGATTGTAGACATTGTTAAAGAGATTGCAACTAAACAAACGGTGAGATATCTTGAAGGACCCAGCTAGTGAAGAAGGGGTTAAACACCCCTGCTAGGCCGTTATAGCAAGTAAATTGGCGAGCCCGGGAGGGCAAGCCAGTTTACTGTGGCTGTAACGGCCGAGCAGGGGTGTTTAACCCC
>JAANSK020286823.1:0-20216 GCA_011763485.2 Isoetes engelmannii | reverse complement strand
TTCACTGCTCAGAATCTGTAAAGAGATTTGCAAGTAGCAGATATAATTGTGGATCCAACTCAAAATCTTTGTAAGCAGCATATATTGCTTGTTTACATCAGCACACATTTTGCATGCCCCAAGTAATGCCCTCCATAAGGTTGCATCGGCTTCATATGGCATAGCATAATTCACAATTCAGCTTCTTCTAAGTTGTTTTTGCATCTAGAATGTCACATGACCTGTCCCAGACCCATTTATATGATGCATCGGTGACTTTGTCGCCCCGCAATATTCCCAAATATGTGCACGCGCATTTGAATCAAACATAATTGGGTTTTGTCTAGACAAGAACGGGCTTGATATCCATCTATTTTTTAATCCTAGAAACCTAACTACTCGTGACTATGAAACACACATATGATGGACCACCAGGACGTTAGGTCTAAGAGATGTTTGGCATCTGGACACGAATGAAGAGTAGACTAGCCGTCTCTGCACCAGTACTATTAATGAAAGAACTTGGTAATTATCGATCAAAGAGTTCAGAGAATGAGAGCTACGCATTCCAAAGCAAGACCACTAGCTGATACTATTCTACCTTGATGGTCTACTGTCTTTTATTTCATGGTTTCTACTCAATATCCTGCCAAAACATCAACTTTCTTGCCTCTTCTGCAGTCCTCTTCTACATTTGCACTGCTCAGAATCTGTAAAGAGATTTGAAAGTAGCAGATATAATTGTGGATCCAACTCAGAGTCTTTGTAAGAAGCATATCTTGCTTGTTTACATCAGCACACGTTTTGCTTGCCCCAAGCAATGCCCTCCATAAGGTTGCATCCGGCTTCATATGGCATAGCATAATCCACAATTCAGCTTCTTCTAAGTTGTTTTTGTGTCTAGAAGGTCGCATGTCCTGTCCTGGACCCATTTATACAAACCCATTTATATGATGCATCGGTGACTTTGTCGCCCCTGCGATATTTCCACATCTGTGCACAAGTTTGAATCAAGCGTAATTGGGTCCAAGATCTTGTAATGAACATCATAGAAAATTAGCTTAGCATCAACTTTTCCAAATTTTGTGGAACATATTTTGTTCATGTTCTTGCAATGTGGCTGTGTCTGAAGAGATAATCTCTCTTTTTTTTGTAATGTCTTGACACCAACAACTTTCTCTTGAAGTATTACTTTGAAAAGGGGAATCAAACTTCTGAAACCTCCCATTGCATCAATTTCAAGGTTTGCTCTCATATTTTATCTCTTTGAAGGAATACTTCAGATGTCAGAAGTACTAAGAGATTGAGAGGATCTTGTCTTTTTTTTTATTAAGATCAAACTGTCATAGTGGTATTGACAATAAGTCTACAAGATCATATGATTTTCCTTCCATTATCCTCCTAAAATTCTGCAGTGTCTATGATTTTGTAGGCTCTAAACAAGATTCGTTTTGAGAGTCTTACAGGCAAGAGCAAGTTATCGCTGAGGTTTTTATTCACAGTTGTTCTACTAGACAGTTGTGGAAGTAGTTGATTCAGAAGATCTCCCTCTAGATGAACGAAGTGATGCCAGCTAGATCTGTGGCTTTATTTAATGCATATGATTCAAAACAGAAATGCTTGTGTCGGTTTGAAAATATGCAATGGCAATATTGCTGGAGAAGATAATCTTGTTTGCGTGTTGGTCTTAATATGCAGAACAAAGTTTATACTGAACTTTATTATATGGTTTGGCTGGATATCTTCTTGCTTATTGGAACATAAAATAAAGAGAGTATTCAGTGAGATTAAAATATCAAAACGTGTATCTTTATTTCGCTCTTAAACACATGCGCAGGCAAATGGGAGAGAGTGAGGTTGTGATAGAAGCTAGTTATTATAAAATATTGCAGAAAAGTAGCTTCCCGAAACAATTCTTTAGAAGCCTCAAAGAATGCAATTGTTGCATCATTGACTACTGTGCTCTTATTGTCATTGTTGTTGCAACAGATCTACTTTGTCTTACACATTTAATTTATTTTTCTTTTTAATACTTGGCGCCTAGCAAAAGGCGGTGCGCCTAACAGATCAGCATAGCAGCAGCCGTAGGTTCATCTTGCCCTTGGATCGCTCTTCCAAGACTTGGCCCCATCAACAGATTTGGTCCCTGATTCGCACCATCACCAGATTTGTTCCCAGGTATTTTTGAGGTTTACGTTCACTTTTTCAGGTCGCCCTTTTCAATTCGGAACGCAGTATACAGTCCTTCCTTGCATCCCGTATCTATTCAGCCAGAGGCCACTCCCCTTTTGTTGATTCAACAGCATCATAGAGTCTTGCATATGGCCCGAGCAGAGCAGGAACATGCCCGCAAACGAGCCAGGCCCGCACTCATCCAGGCCAACACCCAGGCTGCAAAACGAGAAGTTGTTTCCCAGGTACATGAGTTGGAGAGGCAGTTGCCAAATCAGGATGTTGTTCAACCTTTCTGGAAGCATGTGGATTTTGAAGGAGACCATGCTCATATCGACCAGTCAGCTTTGTATGCATATCTAGCAGAACTTTATTCCTCTATATTGATTTCACAGGTTCCTTTGATCACAGAAGTCATGGATGCAACCACTCAGACTGTAGTTCCATCTTACACAAAGACAACTACACAGACTGATGTCCCAACCCATACGAAGACGGCCACACAGACAGAGCCTACAGAGGCCTCCAGCACCGCATCCCCTTCACATAGTCTATATGGGGTCTAGATCATGGCGAGAATTTGAAGGACAGAGCTCTGCATTTGCGGATTGTGGGACTTCCAGAGTCCAGTAGCGGATCAAATATAGAGGACAAAGAGGAGGCTGGGCATTTCTTCATAGATATTATGCATATTTCATGCCCACGAATCAAGACAGCATACCGGGTTGGTGCCAAGTGGCCAGCCGACCATGCCATATCTTGGTTCGCTTTCGAGCCCGGCAAGACATATTACATGTGCTCCAGCATGGCAACCATCTTCGGCATACCAGTTTTTCAATACAGGAAGATCTTACGCCACTGCAGCTTTGTTTCCGGAGGGAGGAATTACGTAAAATACGGGAAGCTCGATCACAAATGAAATGGGCGGTGTATAGGGGAGGGGCTGCGATCATTCGTGACCAGTGGACTGATGATCCATGGCTGGGATATTCTTAGATACATAATGATAAACTGCAAATGTACATAGCACAAATGTTAGATGTGCTCTTTTGGGACTTCGGTCCCTGTTCTCTTTAAGGACTTCGGTCCCTTTTGTGCTGTTTAAGGACTTCGGTCCCCTTTGTACTCGCCGTCGCATGTCGACGTTAAAAATACTATCTTATCTTATCTTATCTTATCTTATCTTATCTTATCTTATCTTATCTTATCTTATCTTATCTTATCTTATCTTGTCTTATCTTATCTTATCTTTTAGTCTCTGCAAATGCACGAACTTTGTTACATTGGAACACAATGGTGCTTTGAATAGTTGAAGCATAATTGTAAGAGCTGAGCATGTCTTCAAGAAGAAAGTGCTGATAAAGTTTTTAATGATTTTTTATGGCAAAGAATAAGAGCTAGAATATATGCAATTAGTTGCTTTGCACAACGCAAATGCTCGTAATTTTGATCATCACTGCACATAATAGACTGAGCAATCGTATTGCTACCCATGTATATAGGAATTCTATCAGGTTTCTTGAGTGGAATTTTATCAGATTTATATTGCTTTGCCATTTCAACTGGTAATTCAAGCTCTAAGACCAGTCTCGAGTTGCTAAACATCCACCAAATAGAAAATCAAGGACATAGATGCCAAGGTTTGCAGTAGTTCTACACAATGCTTGCCAAAAATATCGCATCTTTTCTGCTGAGGACAAGCTAAAGAAGATTATATTGTTGTTGTTACATTAGAAACGGACATTGACGGCTTATGTTATTAACAAATATGGCAAGTAGGTAGTACAAAGTACAAGCAAAAGAAGGGTATTATAGCTTGGACAACTGGAATTGTAGTACATATAACATGTTGGGTTGTCTGGCTTGCCAAAGACTGGAGAGCTATGACAGTTAAGGAAGTTGTGATAGCTGGTATACCCTCAAATAGATCCACATTTATATGCTAACCCTATCCAGCTTGGAATATGTAGTTGACTTAATTCAGTTGTATTAATGGCAGTTACGGAAAATATAAAGGGCCAGACAATGCATTACAAGTTTTTGAAAAAAGTGGAAGGCAAAACCATCATCATTTGTTTTCTATTATCGTGAAATTGTGGTCATTGATTTGCATAATATTCCCACATATATTCCCTTTGCTAGATTCTCCACCATCTGCCAAATGTACGATGGGGTCAAACTTCCTTTTCCACCTTAGCATATGATTTCCCCACCATTGGAGGAAATCAAGATATAATTCAAATATAGCAAATAATCCATATATACCTTGTGGGCTATTGTAACAATTGTATGCCTCCACTGCCATATGGCAGATCCGGCTCTCTCCTTATACAACCCAATACTCCTCCTCACCCAAACACAGACGAACACCAAGAGCATACAGACCAAGCGCCACAAATAGACCAACCAAATGTCTCAATCAACTCAACACTGAATGCAACACTATCAGACGAACAAGCACAAGTCTACGACGCAATCACAAGAGAAGCACAGGGGTTCCATGTCATATCAGGCACACCTGATGAAAGACGTACCTGATGAAACACATGATACAGTACTTCATCAGCAACGAGAAAGCAGTACTGCCTACAGTAACCACAGGAATGACCACAACAAAGCTATGGAGAGGAGCCCATTAGTTGTTCCAATGTTTATTTGCTAGAAAGACATGTTGCAATAAGTAAAGCTTGCTCTCTTCTTCTGTTGCTGTTGCTGCTGCTGCTGCTGCTGCTGCTGCTGTTGTTGTTGTTGTTGGGTCCCATAGACCTTTTGATCTCCGTTGACAATAAAATTCATTTTAGTTCAATTTGATTCAATTCACACTCTTAATCGATAAAAAACCATCATATGCAGCTCCAAGATGTAAATTTGTTTTATGTATATAGCTTTATGACTGATCCCATCAGACACACTTGTTCTGAGTTTTTTGATGGTGCCGCTTCTTCTATATGGAGGAGTAGTATGGAGTCCAGTAATATCACTTATGGGATGACTTTGGGCACATCCAAAAAGCCTTTTTTACTCTAGCTCTTGGAGTCAAGACCACAGTTCCTTATCAATTTTTTCTGCAAGGGACATGATTCCTTCCTCTTCAATGTGTTGATCTAGAGCAACACATACTACAATGTCAGAAAGTGGTCGATATGGAAAACACTCGACTTCCAAACCATGCCTACACAATAGCCATGGGTCCACAACATCTTAAAGCCTGTTGGAAGGAGAAAGACACAACTTGGTTTTCGAGATGGAATATACAGGAACATGCATGTGTATGAGTGTAGAGCAATGAAGATCACATACTTTGGGATGTCAGTGCCTTGGAGATATTAAGACATCATACCACAAAAACCAGATTAATCACAGACTTGCATGTGATCTTCAACAATATATATTTCTTAATACATTTGCCCACGAAGATAGACATAGGGCAATTGCATTGATTCGCACAAGTGCTCACCGTCTTAGAATTGAAATAGGCAAATGAACATATGAGGAACGTGAAAATAGAATATATTGATGTTGCTAAATGGGAGCGATTGTAGTCGATTGCCATACTCTTCATATGTTCAGCCTATTTTACAATTGAAACACAATATGTCTATTTGATTACACCTAATGATACTCTAAATGTACTCTTGCAGACGATGGCACTAGTATACTACATCCTGGAGGTTCTTAAAAGGTGAGCTCAATTATGGTCTTCATCAACACATGGACCTGTACGTATGTACACTTCATCAACAACCTCATTACTACTAAGGTTTCTCTCTCGAAAACCCTTTGGGGGCAGGTTTATTTTATCTTGTAGAGCAATGGGCTTAATGTGTTGCTGCTTGGATTGGGTCTCATAAACCTTTGGTCTATGCAGACAATAAAAAAAATTCAATTTATTCTATTCTATTGCTTGCCTCATATACTCAACACTCTTCAACCTGTCAAGTTCAAATGATCCAAGATTGTTGATTATTAAATGATGTCAATAAAAATAATTCAAATTTATTCTATTCTATTGCTTGCCTCATATACTCAACACTCTTCAACCTGTCAAGTTCAAATGATCCAAGACTGTTGATTATTAAATGATGTCATTATTAATTTTGGAGTCGAATTGAATTGAATTGCACTTTTATCGTCCACAAAGACCCGTGGCTATGGGACTCAAACAACAAAGCAGACCTATTATTGTCCAAGGTTAAAGAAACCCCGCCCCGAAGGGTTCTCGAGGGAAAAATCTTAGCAGTAATAGGCTTGCTGACAAAACTATACATATTGTACTTTGTAAATTGTTGTGTGATAATCAGGGCATAATTGAGTTCGCTTTCCAATATCTTCTGAATGTATGATGCCAATGTTCCCACTGGAAATGTTCTCATTATCACATGTAGCAGTTGGTTAGGTGTTGCCAACCCCTCATAGCGAGCTCGGATAGCTGCAAGTGCCGGGCAGTGTTGAAGAGTGTGACTCTCATCTTCTACAACTCCCAGCTGGCACATTAGCAAATCCTCTTTTCTCCATGTTCCCAAGCCCATCTGCCTATCTCGATTCTTAGGCGATGTGCTCCTGTGCAAATGGAGGCAATCGCTCTACACTTCTTCATAGGCAGATGTGCTAGCCGGTACCATTGTGGACTCTTGGCAAGTGTAGGTTTGATTTGCTTTTGTAGTCAGATGTTTTCACCATCTCTAAAGCATTCGAAGCCTACTTTGGAAACCTGTGTCCAGATATTGTTTCAGCTGATTGTGATCCCCTTCGTTATTCACCTGTATGCACTTGTGTTCCTGGACCCTCCATCTGGAGAACCATGTAGATCTCATCTCCTTCTAGCGGGCTTTGAGTTGTTGTGCGTCCATGACCATGGCGTAGGCGAGGCTTGGAAGGCGTGAATCCCCCGTGCTTACCTTTTGACAATAGAGGTTATGACATGCAAGAACAGCTCTTTGAAGAGGCAGGGACCCAGTCTCTTGTAGAAGAATCTGATATGGGACTGTGGGTTTGACTCCAAGTGCTCGGGTCAAAAAGGCTTTTTGTATACCCATTCCAAGTCCTTCCAAGTAGCACTGCTATCACTGCCCCCATACTTCCACTCCATACCCTGAACAAGTGCGACTGGTGTGGCCAGTCATAAAAGTCTGCTATGTGAGAGTTGTTCTGCATTGCATAGAAAGCTTTCCAACCTGCCATGGCCCGCTGTGTGATACAAGTATCCCAGTATGTTGTTGTAGGGAACTCCACTCCCAAGTATGTGTATGTCTCCACCACATCTTGGCCTTATGAAGTGAGATTGTCTCTGTTGTCTCGAAGATGGCACAAGTAGCACCTTAGTTTTGGCTAAGTTGACGCGCATATCTGTTGCATGGCAGAAGGTACTGAGGGCATCCAGATGTTGTTGCATGGCTAGATGGATTGTATGCTAGGAGGTCAACGTATCCGCATATATGAGTTGCTGGATGATGCAGTCAAGGAGCCTAGCTCTCCATGTTGTGCGAGCCATTCCTCCAGCTGATCAATGTACAACCCAAAGAGTGCAGGAGATACTGGGCAGCCTTGCCAAACCCCAATTCTACTATGGATAATCCTCCCTGAATGTTGCATTTGGGCAGAGGAGGTTTCATATACTATGTAGACTGTATTTCGCATGCCCTCTGGAACACCCGAATCTGATTAATCTTTCCCACAGCTTCACCCTAGGGACTGTGTCAAAGGCTTTTGTAAGTCCACAAAACAGCAATACGGATCCTGACGCTTGTTTTTGCTATCTTCTATCAAGGCACATAAGGTAAAAATATGGTCAGGTGTGTTCAAGCCGAAAATCTGCTTGTGTCAGTGCACGCACTGCTATTGCCTCTGCCCACTTCGCCAGTTGCTGCTCGAGTATACCGGCCAACAATTTTGATAATAATCGTGCGATAGTTGGCAGGGCACACGACATTCATTTACAAAAGAATTGATGTTGTTTTTCCACATGTTTGTGTCTATAGTGTAGTTTGATATAGTCATGTCTCATATTGTAGTACTTTCCAATTTCGTATTGATTTTCTTTGACGACAACACAAAAGGAAGAATGAAAAAGAAAAAGAAGGGAGCAAGGCACATGGCATTCATTTACAAAAGAATTGATGTTGTTTAGAATCGGTTCAGAGGTACAATCCTCCGCATGTTTGTGTCTGTAGTGTAGTTTGATGTAGTCCTATATAGGGGAATGGCATTTGGGATGCAATTCCATGTTTATCTGGTGGCTGTTGCGACCCTCGGCAAACCAAATGCCATTACCCTACAAAATGGAAATAGAAGAACTGTTTTTCTGATGATCTCTCACTTTCTTTGAAGATCTGACTTTCTTTGAATAGATTCGGTCCTGGTTGAGAAAATCGGGCAAAAATATAACTGCCCTGTCCTGCAAGATCTTGCCTTGCGAAAACTGTACCCTGTAAAGATCTTGCAAAACTTTGCCCACAAGGGGTCGTGTAACGATGCTTGCAGGGCCCTTATGAAAAACATATGCTTATAGAAAATTAGAGCCCTTATGTAATGATGCTTGCAGAGCACTTATGAAGACGATCCCGCAATGCCCGGTGCAATTGAAGAGCTCGAGAAACATGGCAGTCGAAACAGGGCAGTGACCTAGAGAATCAGTCGTGCCGAATGGAGAGAGTCGACTTCCATTCCACAGTGTGGGACTGCCACATGGCAGCACTATATTGGACACCAGAGAAAAATAGTGACCCTATTTCCATTTTGTCTCATATTGTAGTATGTTCCAATTTCATATGATTTTTTGGATGACAACACAAAAGGATGGAATGAAAAAGAAAAAAGATATAGCTACATCAGGTAGCTTAAGGTCCATATATACTAGTAATGAAGATGCATCAAGAGTTACTTACTAGGTTTCAGCTATTCCTTTTGACCCTCTCGATTTGGTCTGTATGTCATCATCAGAAGATCGGAAAAGTAAAGGAAGCAAAGAAAAAATGTAAAATGAAAGGAAACACAGCAGGACTTGCCAAAGAAAAAATTATTTAAGGAAGTGAAAATTATATACCTTCGCATTTGCTAAATAGCGTGTTAGACCCTCAGGCATTCATGTCTGTGAACATCAGGAATGACATTTCGATGCGAATGTTTTTGAAATAGATAGCATGTAGCAATGGGCCAGGGCATGTTTGTTGATGCATGAACAAGTTCTAGAGGGGTCAAAACGTTTCCAGACAGAGGATATGAGTAGTTGTAAACAAGGCGTGATAAAGCTGAACATACGATGTTACGCCCGAGCCATATTGATCTTCTTTGTTACATACCGAACAACAAGTTGAGCAATTTAATTGACGTCCTTTAAAAAAAAAAAAAAAAAAATACAAATGAGCAATTTAGTTTTTTCTTTTTTGAGCAATTAGTGGTCTAGAAGGATAAAGAATAGAGGCCAAGTGGCAGCCTGGCATTCGCTGGACAGGTCCCACATTTTGGCCCATACACGTGGCATTGAAAAGGAAAATGCGAGCCAACGAATAGATTGACAACGGCAAACTAATTTATAAAGATATATATAAACAAATAATAACGAAAAGTAATTAGTAAATAGATAAAATAAATTATTTTTCTTCCCCTTGCTCCTTATATCGTGAACAAACAAACGTGTGAGCTCGCAGACAAGATACCCCATTTCTTCCCGCTTTGCCCTTCACCGCCATAGCCAACTCCGGCGTCTTCTTCCTTCAATAGCGTGCCTTCTATATCCATCATCCTTGAAATTTTGCATCAATCTTGCTTCCGCCCTGCTTTTTCCCAAATCTTTTCTCGTTTCCCGCAGTTTCTGCAGCATTTTTCAGAATTGGAAGCATGGCTGGCTGTGGATGCTCGCCTCTGGAATAGAAAAGATCAGCATTAAGCGAAGATTTTGTGATTCTTTTGACACCGAACAGAGATAAAGCCGTGGCTATGGCTTCCGAGGCAAGAATTAATCCGCGGCCACAAGGAAAAGTAATAACCGCTCCTGAGGACGGCCGGCCAGTTCTTAGACGTACTCAGCCTAAGGTACTTCCCAAATCTCCTAAAATTTCCTCTCCTCAAAAACAGAAAGCCGTCGCCAAGAAATCTTTGGAGGCATTTGTCTTGTCCGAGAAGATTGAATCTGTGAGGATTGATGCCTTTAATCCGGCGGAAGATGCTTCAATTAAGTCAAATGATCAAGTTATTGGCAATCAGATTGATGAAAAGGAGCTCTGTGCCGTAACACCGGCTAGAAAAGTAAAGAAGATTTCAATGCAGGGGCTGGAAGTTTCATCTCCAGTTATTAGATCGCCAAGGGGGGCTCAAACTCCAAAAGCTAAGCTTTCATTAGGTTCTCCTCGGCTTAAGTCGGCAATAGATTCTCCATTAAGGTCCCCTGCTACTCCAAGAACACCTAAGATTTTCATGTCGCCTAGAAACAGAGGAGGTGTGGACCTGGCAAAAATTTCTCCAACTTCAGCTGCAGATTCGCCCTTTTCACCCAAAGTTCTGAAGAAAAGGTGCGGATGGATCACATCACAAAGTGGTAAGGACATTCTTTAACCAATAATGTAATGCTGCCAATCTGGTTTCCTTTTCAATGTGAATTGAATGCCAAATTTCCCGTGATTTTGCTGCAGACCCAGCCTATGTAGCTTATCACGATGATGAGTGGGGAGTTCCTGTTCACGATGACAAGTACGAACTTAATTTGTTTTTTTCACTTTTCATGTTACATTACAATATCTGATGGAAGTTGACCAGGTTGTGTTTGGTTTCCTGTACAGGAATCTTTTCGAGCTGTTGATCTTAGCAGGAGCCCAAGCAGAGCACAGCTGGTCTTCCATTGTAGCAAAACGTGAGCAATATCGGTGAGTACCTGCAACAGTTTAATCTTTTGTCCTTTGGAGCAGAACAAACCTCTTCTCCCTCCTAATTTTGTCCCCAATTCTGACAATTCTTCTGTGCTTCAGAGCTGCATTCAAGGACTTCGACCCAGTGGTGGTTGCAAGTTTCGATCACAAGAAGGTTGCGTCTCTGAAGGCTGAATTGGACATTCTTCAACAAGACGGAAAGATGGAGGGTGTTGTAGAAAATGCCAAAGGTGTCCTGCAGGTTCGTCAGAATCTTAACCGTTTCTTAGAATTATTCCATTTATTTTGTTTGATAAGGATATTTCTTCCTCAACCTGTGCAGGCATTTAGCTTTGATCTAATTTGCATGTGGGTGTTTCAGATTATGCAGGAATTTGGGTCCTTCGATAATTTCATTTGGGGATTTTTCAATCGGAAGCCAATTGTGACTGCCTGCCGGATTGCAACACAGCTGCCTTCAAAAAGCTCAAAGTCGGAATTGATAAGCAGGGAACTTGTGAAGAGAGGGTTTAGGCAAGTTGGGCCAACAGTAGTCTATTCTTTCATGCAGGCCGCCGGAATGGCGAATGATCACATCACTACGTGCTTCAGGTACAAGGAATGCATTGCATTGGCTGATAATTTGAACTGTCCTTAGATGAAGAAGCAAAGAGACAAAAACCATGAACAGGGCATGATGAACAGGTGCAAAAAAAAGGAAACAACCTGCATCATTGCACTGTTAATGGAACTGATTTTGTACATATGGAAGTTGTAGTAAAACTGAATCTGGTCAGCAATTGATGGCAAACCGGGTGAGAGATTCTTCCTGTTTATTAGATCATTTAGGAAGGGTAAGAAGAGTATCCTTTGAGGAAGAGGAGTTGCTTTTACTGCTATACTATTTGATGCCTGCTTTATTCAACACAGAGCTGTAAATTCACATGACCGTTTGATAAAGCCATGGCCATCCTTTTTTTCGAGATGGTTTTGTTTGGTATAGATGCTGATTGTAGCCCAGGCTACTCGTCTTTTTCTAATGGGTTGTTACCCTTGCTGATAAGGAAATATTCTTTTTCTTTTTTGTTAGTGCTGTCCATGCCTATGCTTGTGGCTTTTTATTGGAGTTTGGTTGTTTGTGAACCAACTATTTTTTTCTATACTGATTGATTAGTTTGGAATAGTGTGCCAAAACTTTAAATAGATCGAAAAATCAATGACTGTTGTGATCAATGATTTGGACAAGTAGTTGTACTTAATTTGTCAAATCATCCATCTAACCTTGACTACTATGGATGGGCCACTTCATAACAATAACAAGTGATGTGGAACAATTTTATATATCGTTTCGTTTAGTGTGAAAGAGCAACTTTTGGGGTTGCTTCCAAAATTGACAAGTTGCACTTAGTTGGCAAAACTCATGTTATGTTTAATAATGAAGTTTGCTTGTCCAAACGAGCTTATAGAAAATTTGTAATGTGTAAAGAATTGAAGCAACTTGATCCAAATGATTCTGTGAGTTGGGTTGACCAAGTCTAGTAGCTTTTTCAGCATGGTCCCATGGGCCCTAGTCTCATGGTCACCGTCCAAGGTTAGGTGCAGCTCCATGAACAATTGTGGCACACAGGTTAGGTGCAGCTCCATGAACAATTGTGGCACACAGGTCACTCACTGCCTTCAGCTTCCAAATATCGCCACAGATCATGACATGAGTGGATTGACGGGTTGAAGGTGTGAGGTCACCCTCACATCCTTGAGATGATCACACTTAGGCTTATTTTCATTGGATTTCCTCCAAATTATGATCCACAAGCTTCCCAAGTTTTGTTCTCTCTAGCTATTTATCCAACTAACTATCCTTTATCTTTATCTTTGGTATAACGAATTGTTATACCTGATATTTGTATAGGGGAATGGAGGTTGGGGCCTCCATTTCGGGCTTTCAGGTGGGGTCCCTCGATTGGTGGTAACTGGGAGCGGGTCACCTGGAAATCAGAATGGAGGCCTCAACGTCCATTCCCCTACAATATAGAAGTTGGGGACCTTTTTTCCTGCAGATCCAGGAAGCTTCAGATGCAACGAACAACTTCAGGTCCTGTAAAACGAAACTTAAAATCTTTTGCTCAAAAGAGTCCCTGTAGATCTGCAAAGAAACTTAGAATCTTCTGCAAAGAACAGACCTTGAACAACGAAGACCTTGCAAGCGAACAGAGCGAACTTAAAGTGGTAGAGCCGCAAGCGGCAGAGCGGCGGCAGAGCTAGATGAACCCTAAACCTAAAAAACTAACTTGGGTAGCCGGTCGAGCAGAATGGGTGAAGCCAAGTTCCATTCCGTGTTATTGGTTGCTGCCACGGTGTCAACAGAAGAGTGGTCGTCAAGAAAAAATAGGGACCCGACTTCTGTATTGTATGTTGAGCTAAAACAAAAGATTCAGCTAACCAAAGTTTATGTGCAAAGTAGAAGAATTTACGTTATGTATTTATATTTTATAAATGTATACATTGTAACTACTCGATTTCCGTGTTAAAGCTCAATTCAAGTCAATTGGTCTAGTAGTTTGGACCATGTTGGTTTTGTTTGTAGACTTTAATGGGTCATGGACAATTAATGAGTTGATTGGAAAGGTTTCCTGGGCTATGTGATTTAAGGTAGAAGAATGGGCAACTAGACAAATGGCTAAAGTAGGCCCCCTTTGCCTCCTCCATGTTTCCCAAAATTGATTGATGAAACTATTTCCATCTTATGGTGTTTTTGTTTTGTAGTGAATAAGATGTTGATTGAGAAGTGTTGATTGAAACAATGCGGGTGCTTTGGCCTCCTTGTTTCCCAAAAATCTATAGCATTAGTTACAATGGTTCCCACCATGTTGCTTGAGGATGTTGGTTTTAGAGGCCAAGGGTGGTCCCTTAGTAAGACCATCCAAGGGTGGTCCTTTTATTGTAAGCTCTTGTTACATCTTACGCAAGTAACATTATATATGCTAATGTTGACTCGTTGTTTTTATTTTAAGTCAATATGGTTTTGTTCCCCATTCATTTCTTTGGTTTGCACTTTGGAAAGCAAGGGTGGCATTTTGTTCTAAGGGTGTATTTTTTGAGATCTAAGGATGGAAATTTTCTAGCATTCCTTCTCTACCTACCGCCTTGTTCATTCTCTCTCTCTCTCTCTCATATGTCCCTCTCTCATTCTCTCTCTCTCTCTCTCTCTCTCTCTCTCTCTCTCTCTCTCTCTCTCTAGCATTGTTTTGCGCTTTCTAAAATGCAACAAAAAGTTTTGGAGGATTGTTTGGTGAGGGCAGCATTAAAAATTTCTAGCTCGGATGTATGTTGAAAATATTTTATGGTTTATGAAGAATTACAATATAACCAATCATCAAAATTCATGATACAAGATCTAACTCCAATCTCAATCTAAACTAGCTATTGATCTATGCAAGACGAAACATATAATTGAAGAAAATTATAGTGGCATGATTCCATCTCAATACAACCTCCAGAGCTTCATCTATGCACCATGATAAAGACTGGTAAGAGTTTGACGGTGGCAAAAATTGACAAATTAGATTATTTTGCATAGTTAGAGCTTGGTGAAAGGATACCTTACAATAAAATCTTCAGCTGAATCTAAAGTAACCACAATTCACAATTTGTTTATCTATGCTTGCATTAAGTAGTAAAAGGGTTATGATGACAACTACATAAAAGTATAATATGTAACTACATTGAGTAATTTCTCTTGAGTTTTAAGGCTCGAACAAGGGATTTGGACTGACCCTAATCATAGCATGGCAAGCGAGTTAAAGTTATGAGCCTACAAGGCCATTTTATGAACAGTCATGTTTCAAATCCCATAGGGAGCTGCCATAACAAACATAGGTAACATTGAAGAGCACGTCATAGCCAGTTGCTTAATCATAAAATTTAATGCTAGAATGCAAATGATCTCGGATCAGCCACAAGGTGTTGCTTATTGGCTTTACATATAAGACAGCCATAGGTGAGAACGTCTAGTATGAACATACTCTCGTAACTCTAATGCGTTTAACCGAGATATCCTGAAATACTAGAGTTAGAGAGCTTGTATAGTTATGGTTATAGTTGAAAAAACTCCAGTACTATATGCCATCCTGGTCAGATATTCTATTGGCAGCCTTAGTGGGCACTTGTCCATTAGATAAAATTGTACCTGCATTTTGTCATGAAAGCATAGTGGCTGACTCGTATGGTTGCGTAATAGTTGGAAACAGGATTCTTTTCAAAAGCTTTGTGTTTCAGTCTTCGCAGATATCTTTAAGAGCTGAAAGGGACCTACAGGGCTTTAGTGCCACATAATGCCCCCCTTATATGTTGTAATGTGAGGCACTTACCAGCCTTTGATGAAGTACGTTCGTCATTCCTTTTCCAAGCATGGTGTCTTCACTTGGGAGGTTTTTGCCTTGCTTACACGGTAAACCTTTTCTCCGTCCACATGTGCAATTTCAAGCATTTGCAGTCGCACTAGAATAAGTAACGAGGCCTTTTTGGTCTGTTCAGCTGCAACACAATAGGAGGGTCATACAACTGCAATAATAACTGGCGTACACTCCAGAAGAAGGCATCTCTACCATATGCCATTGAAGCAATATCCTCGTCCTTCAGCATTAAGAGACCAGTTTCATCCATGTAGAGATGAGAACTTATCGAAGCAACAAAATTATTTAAGTCCTGAAGAGAAACAATATGCCTCAGATGATTTTTATACAACTTAAAAAATAAGTTCGTAAGCACATACAAATCTCTCTCTATACTTGTTGCGACATTTTATGGTGACAATAAAATGCCATCAAATACACTGTAAAATTACAAGATTTTACTAGCATCAATCTGAAACAGTATAACCCTCGTCCCGTGTATGTAATATAACGTGCATATATTTTTATATTCGCTTAGGAAAGCAAGGCACTCTTGACAAACAATAATGGATCATATTGTTACAAGCTTCAAACCTGTCAATCTTTACCATCTTTACTTGCTCATTAAAACTACAACTTGAGAGACACAGAGAACTGAGCTTTATTTGTTGAGTCGCTACAAATCTTTCCTCCTCTACTCTGTGAATCCAAACTTTGTGCATTCAAAACTTACACAGCTTTCTGTGCAATCTGACTGATGAATTGGACCTTATAACTGAGACAGGGCAGCCTAGAACTGTACTATGAGTCTGCGACTACCACTATACCTCAAAGGCTACAATCATCCCATGAACCACAAACCTAAACATAGTTCATAGCTTTTTACCTCCAAGGTGACCTGCCACTTCAGCCAAGAAGGGAGGCTTGAAAATTCTTCATTCGCCACTTGCTGCAGGCTATTATTGCAGCTGCTTGCTATGTCAATCATAGTTTATTAGTGGCATATACCTTTAAACTTGACATAACAAATATCTTGGTAATTTACCATTTATTTCTAGGTTCACATGTGATTGCACTCTTACAGCATTATCCTGCAATCTTGAAGATGCAGATTGTCCAAATTCAGACATGTGATGGAACTCTTCTCTCATGCACAAGCTGCAGAGCATTTTCTCCCATCAGTTTTCTTTTATGGCGAACTATTTGAAGTTTTAATGTATGCATTTCAACCATAATCAATAAACACAAAGATATAAAATACCTTGGTTGCTTTATTGAAGACAGCACAGGGTCTGCAGCCCGAAGTTCAGGTGGCGTTAGCAGAGATCCTGTAACAAGCATAAAACACCAGAGATGTAAACTTAAGCCTCAAATTTTAAATGGGCGTGTAAAAGGACATAATTGTACTACTTGCCTTCATTGGATAAAGCTGCAAGGCTTGATGCAGATAGTCCAATGTCTGCCAAATTCAGAGACTCCAAAAATCTACCTCTTTGTCAAGGAAATTGCCAGAAAATAAAGTAAAACTGAACTACTTGGAGACATCGAGAAGTTACAAGATACAAACTGTCTGCATCTGGAACTTGACATCCATCAACTGTTGACCTTAAAGGAGAAACATCCTCGATGTGATTTGGCATTGACAACACTGATGTAGGTCTGGAGACATTCGAATAAGTTCCCTTCAGCATAGTTCTGTTATTATCCACCTGACTTCTGTCATTTGCCGCATTGCGTTCCTCTTCACGTGCTGCTGCTGCTTTTTCTACAAAGCTACCTATTTAGGGTATAAAATGTGATCAGCTTATTTGTGGGCATTCTAGGATGAAGTTGGATGAATGCAATGCCCTGACCCAACAATACCTGGAGCATAGCCATAACGCTGAAGTTCTGTCTCCAAAAGCTCAATATCCTTCTCATTCTGCTTGAACAGGTCTGTAGCATGGCTTATAAGATCTTCAAAAGGCAAAGTGCAAATACTCATAGACTTTATAATGTCTATATCATTAGTAAGAGATACGATTTTATCATTCAGCTTTTGAACAAAAGCAGCTGTTTTCTCACCTGGAAATAAACGTGAGGGTCTCAGTCTGTAAGGAAGGAAAAACACAACTGAAGAGATCACAGAAAAATTACCGGAGTTGGGATCTGCAGGCATCTGGCAAGCTCTGTGTAGAGCTTTGCATGACGACTCCAGACGCGAGCAGAAGGTCTTGAGGTCAGAACAAAATGCAGCCGCCATGGCAGGACATCGATCGGCCATCTCCATTTTCTCCCTCTACTTAAATTTTCCCTCTCACTCTTTATACGTATTCGGTATTTCTATACAATTTCAAAGGTGCAAACTCGTACGAAATGCACATTTTTGTAAGTTTGAAAACTTGTAAGTATATCTTCTTTATTATTTTGTGAGGGT
Organism: Isoetes engelmannii; assembly: GCA_011763485.2. Taxonomy (NCBI): domain Eukaryota; kingdom Viridiplantae; phylum Streptophyta; class Lycopodiopsida; order Isoetales; family Isoetaceae; genus Isoetes; species Isoetes engelmannii. Next base: position 2,418 of record JAANSK020286823.1, on the reverse strand, counting down.
GTTGGTAATTGTGCTAGAACGCCGCATGTTACGCCGCATGGCGTTCCTTCTCCCCCTTGCAGGAGTATTTTGATTGTATGCATTTTGTTCCAGATTTTGAATTTTGTTTGTCCGTCGTGCTTTTATTGCCTATTTCCATGGCTATGGCAACCGTGGCTATGGCGACTGATAGGATGGATGATCCGAGCTCTTCACCTTTGCTTTCAAGTTTTGGCATATTGGCGTCCAGTTCTTAGTCTGAAAATCACCATTTCTGGCTTAGTATCCCAAGCTCCGTCTTTGTACCATTGTGATTTTTGTAACTGGAATGGCCATATCCTCATGGTTGGTAGCTGTATAACGATGGTGATCGGGCAAAGAAATGGGAGCGATAGAACTGCTCGTGATCATCCATCAGGTAGGATAATATCGATTTCGAAAGTTTATGGAGACTCAAGGGGAATTTTTGGATAAAGCTAGCATAGAGGACGTTTGTCTCGAGGATGCCATATCTATGCAAATGCACCAAAACCAAGATGTTTTATTTGCTCCTATAGTTCAACATGTATGCATACAGTCCCTGTAGGATTCAATTTCTATTTGGCCAATGGCATTCATTGTTATAATATGCTACTGGTTATCTGGCTTTTGACAAACATATGCATGAGGAAAAAGTCCTCATGAACAAACAAATGCGTGAGGAACAAGGTATCTTCTGAAGCTTGGATATTTTGTGGCTCCTGTTATTTCAAAATATTTTTGTAGGATAAAGCGACGTAAAACGACATGGCTATGAAACACATTCCCAAGGTTTTTCTTCACACTCCTTTACATTTGATATTTTTAGATGATGACTTCTACAAAGATCAATAGCTCTCTGTTCTGCATGTGAGGAGTATATAAGGAAGGATGTGGCATAGCTATATTCTCCACTATCATTTGAGCAGACTATGACCGCCAAGCCCAGCCAAGCAAAACATTTGCTCAAAGGTCGAACTGCTATTTCTGAAAATGGTCTGTGAAGCTATGGCTTTGCGCTAACTTTTGACTATGATATTTGCAGGGTGAAAGATACTTACCCTAGTTTCAGTGATTCCTTCGTGGTTCTTCCCTCCCGCAGAATCACCAACCCTCCGAGAACGGATTCCGTTTCAGAGACCCCGTTTGGGGTACCTGACACTGTCAGGTGGTAGATCTCAATGTTGGGGTCATCAAGTCCAAAAGATTCCTTCCGGAAGGAATCACCTCCTGAAATATTCCGTCGGACGGAATCATCATTTAAAAAAATCTTAGTGTTATTTCAAATTCTTTATTCCAAATTTCAAATTCTTTAATGCCTCTCAAGTTATGGCGGATATGGCGGAGCGACCAGAGCTATGGCGGAGCAGCCAGGATGGAGAATGATCGATGAAGGGATCCGGCAGAGGTTGGCTATGGCGAAGGAGCCTATTAGTGCTTAGGGTTTTTGCAGGTTAGCGCTTAGGGAGCCGGTTAGCGCTTAGGGTACATCGATTGGGTTGCTTGGGCTTATAAAATAGCCTTTGGAGAGAAGCTTTTGCCGTTTTGGGGCAAAGCCGGGCCTGCATTAGGCCAAAAATATTTATGCAACAAGCAGCTATTCCGGCTTCTACCCATTACCATATTTTCACTTGATTTTGTATGGCAGTGTGGTGAAGCAAAAATGGGCTGTCAACTCTGCTTTCATGGCCTTCTACGTATTTGCTGCGGTTTTAATCTGTTGGGTTGCTTGGGCTTACAAAAATGGCCTTTGGAGAGAAGCAATTCCATTCTTAGCCAAGGAAGCATCTCCGGCATATATCAGAGGGATCTGCGCCCCCTCCAAGCCCTTTCCAGGAACGCTTGTGTAGTTCTAGCCTCTGTTTGGCTGGCTCTTTAGATCCAAAGCTTAGGGCCACTTAGGGAAGCTTTGTTTTTACAGGATCAGGCAGTTCTGCCATTCCCCATGCTCAACCAAGAAAAAAAAAGAAAAAAACCCAGGTCCTAGCTTCGAATTTATGCCATAGTCCGTTGCTGCAGCTTCTATGGTGCAATCAACAGACCACAGTTTAATGCCAGGAGCTCCATTTTCGCCCTTTCTAAAATTCTTTCTTCTTCATCACAGGTAAAGGAAAAGAGTTAACAGGTTTCTGATCTTCCTTCCTGTAAAACAGGCTTCTGATCACAGGTAAACAAAAAGGCTTCTGATCTTCCTTCGTTTGAGCTCTGTTTTTTTTTTTTTTTGGGTCTTTGATTTTCCATTCGTTTGGCATTGTGGTGAGGCTCTGGTGAGGCCGATTTGGCCTGGAGGTTCGATTCCTTCAGCCCTGACGAGAACAGGGTACATTCATTGGGTATTAAAATAATTCATTTGGTTTGATCTTAAATTAATGTAGGCAGAAGTGCTTTTGCTGGGAAAGCAATGTAGGAATGCAAGCAGAA
>JAANSK020286812.1:0-10698 GCA_011763485.2 Isoetes engelmannii | reverse complement strand
GTCCTTGCAAAGGGGAGTAGATAAAGTGCGCGATAAAAAACACATGGACTACATCATAGATAAAATAGAAAAGCATGAGTAAATGACTTTTAAAAAATCCAATCGTCTCTATATCTATATCTGGTGCAACACCACGTAGCCCCAACTCCATAGCAGAATATTCATGATAACCAACCTGCATACTAGCATAATATTAGGGATAATGTGCCTGCCTAGGCCCTTACGTGGGGTAAGGGCCAGGCGAGCCCGTCAGGGTGAGCCACTGCCCGAGCCCAACATAAGGGCCTAGGCAGTCACATTTTCCTACGTAATGGTTGGCCCCAAGAAATCCCCCCCCCTCCTTTCCAGATTCCTCCGTTCCTTTCTTCTTTCGGAGCTATGGAGGCCAGTTCCGGTGGAGCACATTTTCTTGGCCATTTCAAGGAGACAGTGAGGAGGCTATGGTGGAAGGAGGCAAGCATGGTTGCACCGAAAAAAGGAGCCGCTTCTAGAACCCAAGGCTAGGGTATTTTGCGAAACAGAGGTTCAATTTGTTGAAAAAGAGAGTATAGATCCACAACCAAAGCTTAGAAGCGCCGTAGCTTCCCTGGCGATCTTTCTAGACGGAATGGCACAAACGAGCAGAACCCAGCCTCACAAATGCACGACTTAAGCAGTATTCATATGAACTCTGATAAAAATCCTTTCTACAAGATTCCTAGCCGATTCAATCCTGCTGAAGGCTCCATTTCTCACATGGTCAGGCCCTGCTTCTATATATATGCTGCATTTTTTGCTTGGAACGCCACCTTCGTGCCCTTTTGTGATGCAAATCGCCCTACAGAATACGGAGGACATACGAAGGACACCGCGTATACGTACACAGAAAATTATTTGATTTAAGAATGGACTATAATAAGGTGAAATTTGGCGAACATTACGTAATCTATAACATCAAAGCATTAATTCATTTAGTTAATGAAGAGAATACCTCAAGATTTATTTACAGAGATATATAGAAAAAGTTCAGTATTGTATGGAGATACTCTCTCAGCTTCAGATTTTCTGGATCTTTCCAGAATATGAGATTATATAATTATGGCCCGGGGGATCCACCTTCTTTATACAGGACATGCCACTTGCGTGTATTCTAGTATACGTGTTTCTGATAGGCAATTTGAACCCCTTTCCGTATGGTTTTATAACTAAAAGAACATGAAAAAACCTTTATGACCCCTAGTATATACATATCGAAGGGTAGAAAACTACCCCCTCTCGTTCATGCACGTGGTTTTGACATGTTCCGCAGGGTGAAGCCCCCTTGAATTATGGATCTAGGCTTCTATTGGACTGGTAACTTCTTTCCAAAATTTGAAATTATCTACTTATGTCAAAGCTTTCTCATCTTACTTTCTCATTTTATGTTCAACTCCAAAACAAAAGTATGCACTCCTATCATGAGTTGTGTTTGTCCTCTTGTCGATTTTTATGACATAAACTTTTGTATATTTTCCTAGAATTCCTCTCGTTCATGCCAAGAAGATATGATTTAGTCTGAGGTTCATAAGAACGAGACATCTCTTTTGTGCAGGTCGACCTCAAAACATTCTAGAAGTTGGGTCGTTCGTATTTCTTGGCACCCAATCCTTTAGTGACACGTGTTATCCGCCAATACTACGGAATGGAAGTTGGCATCGCAGATTCCGCATGACCGGCTGCCCAGGTTTTAGGTTAGGGTTCTTCGCCAGTTCGCAGTTCGCAGATCGGAGATGCCATGTTACCAGTTCACAGTCGAAGATGCGCCGCCAGTTCGCAGATCGGGAGCTCTGTTTTTCCTCTATTTTGCTCTGTTTTCGTTGATCGGGAGATCTGTTTTTGCTCTGTTTTCGCAGATTGGGAGATTTGTTTTTCCTTTGTTTTCTCAGTTTTCGCAGATCGTGGGATCTGTTTTTTCTCTATTTTGCAGATGAATTCAGATGAAGCCTTCTAGTTTTTGCTCTGTTTTCGCAACACAGATGAAGCTCTGTTTTTGCAACCAGATGAATCAATCCGTTTTCGCAGCTCCCCAACTTCTAGAATGTGGGGGCTTGGCAATTGGGGTAGCATTCCCCTGTTAGCAGGTCGGGTCCCGCGACCGGTTCACTTCTAGAATGTGGGGTCTTGGCAATTGGGGTAGCATTCTCATGTTAGCAGGTCGGGTCCCGCGACCGGTTACCAGGTCACCAGCACCCGCTCCCGGCTAAGGCCGGTCGCGAGACCCGACCTACTAACAGGGGAATGCTACCCCAATTGCCAAGACCCCCCACAATCTGGAAGTTGGGTCGCTCGTATTTCCTGGCATCCAATCCTTTAGTGACACGTGTTATCCGCCAATAATACGGAAGCTCACGAGAAGCCGCCCTTAACATAATCAAGGTCGTTAATCTCTTTGCAAAAGTGCAGTTTGATTACATGTAGCACTAAAAAAACCGGTGGATTCCACGTACAACAATCAGCATTTACCACCCAATATTATTAAATTAATAAGATAATTATAAAATACCATTAGTTTTATGAACATATTAAACGTGTCAAATCTTTGTCTGGAAGGCGCATTTTATTTATCATCTTTTGGGAAAGCAAGCTTCCAGCTATGGCGGATTCTTCCGGTCGCCAGAACAAAATGTCCTGACCTCATTACCTTTACCCATCTTCTATTTCATGGCCAGATCCAAGCTATCCTTGCTTGTTGCAGCCGTTTCATGCTTTAGCCTCTTATATTGCGTAGTTTTACTCACAAAACAGCCCTGCCATTTTTATTTTTCTCTGTCCAAGGACGAATCTTATGGCCAGTTTGTGCAGGATCTGTCATTGAATAATCGGCAATTAGAAGCGATACGGTTATTAGATCCAGGATCAGAAGGGGATGAGCTAAAATCTGAAGAAGGGGAGAGTAATATTTCGATAAAATCGGACTCTGTATATTCAGCTGAGAAAACAGGGCATGAAACAGGGCTAGCGCATATCGTGTTTGGCATTGCAGCATCTGCCCGATTCTGGAATAAGCGGAAAAATTATGTTAAATTATGGTGGAGACCAGGAGAAATGCGGGGATTTGTTTGGCTGGATGAGCCACTAAAAAATTGGTCTAATTTTTTTCCTCCGGCGAAGATTTCTGAGAATACTAGCAGATTTAAATATACCCACAAAAAGGGCCGAAGATCTGCCATAAGAATATCAAGGATTGTCTCAGAAACATTTAGATTAGGGCTGCCGGATGTGCACTGGTTTGTAATGGGAGATGAAGATACAGTTTTTGTTCCTGAAAATCTAGTTAGGGTTCTTTCTAAGTATGATCATCGGCAATATTTCTACATTGGATATCATTCTGAAAGTCATGCGCAGAATATTAAATTTTCTTACAATATGGCTTATGGAGGAGGAGGATTTGCTATTAGCTATCCGTTGGCAAAAGCTCTTGAAAAAATGCAGGATCAATGTATTCAGAGATATCCATATTTATATGGCAGCGATGATCGAATTCAAGCATGTATGGCCGAATTGGGCGTTTCGCTTACAAAGGAACCGGGATTTCATCAGGTTAGAATGTCTAAATCTCTGCTCTGTTTTTTTAATAAAACTATTATATCATGGATTCCTTTTGTGTGGTGAATTATTTGGAGCATCTGACACAGGAATATAAACTCTGTTTGCGATTACTTTTTATAATTACCGGATTTGTGCAGCCTGATTCATTTTTTATTTGATTTGGTATGGAATTATGCAGTTTGATATCTATGGCGATGCATTTGGAATTCTGGCAGCTCATCCGTTAAGCCCACTTATTTCAATCCATCATCTAGATTTGATAAAACCATTATTTCCCAATACGACGCAACTTGAATCTCTGCAACATTTGAAGAAAGCAATGCATGCAGATCCGGCAGGGCTGCTACAGCAATCAATCTGCTATGACAGATCAAAACGATGGTCGGTTTCGATTTCGTGGGGCTATGTTATTCAAATCTACAGGGGGCTAATATCGCCCAGAGATTTAGAGCGCCCAGCAAGAACATTTTTTAACTGGTATAGAAAAATTGAAGAAATGGGTCTGCCATTTAGCAGCAGAGATGTATCCAAGGAGCCCTGCCAGAAGCCATATTTATTTTTTATGAAGAATTTGGGATTCAAGGATATTTCCAGCACTATGAGCACCTATTCTAGATCCGAAATTAACAGAACAGAGTGCAGCATCAAAACTGCCTCTCCGAATTCCATTGATCTGATCCAAGTTGAAAAAGAAATTACCGACGAATCCTGGCATCTGGTACGCAAATCTGTCATCCTTTCACCAGCATATTTGTATTTATCGGTAGATTCTAACTGCGCAACAATTTGGGCTGTTGATTTAGAGGATGAATTATTGATTTTCGGTAAAAACAGATTGGCTGTTGCTTTCTATAGAATCAGAAAGTGATTTCTCTGCTGGTGATTTACGGATGAATTATTAGCTGGTTTTGACTTTTATCTGAAACAGACGATTTTTTTGTTGGGATATTAATTGAGCGATTGCTTTTATAGAACCTACGGAGACAATGCTGCCGGATTGGCAAGGTAAGAGGAAGAACGATGCAAATTCATGTGGGTAGCTGCAGGAGCGAAGAGATCATCGTCTGATTAGCCACTTTTATTAGAAGATTTACTAATAATCACTAACATTTGCAGGCTACCTATGATATGTATTTCACATGACCCTGGCTGTTATCTTAAGCATAATAATATTCGGTCTCCTTTTTTGCCTCATGTATATGATTGTTCATTGCACAAACAAAGGATACATTCTTCCACAGATTTCTACAATGCTTCGCCAATAATTAGCAGATCACGCGGTAGCCCCAAATACCTAACGCGAGATCCGTTAGTTAACAAAAATAATGGGAAATATCATAGTTAGGAGCAAACGCAAACGTTTGGCTGCAAACGACAGTGCAAACGTTTGCACCAAATGTACTTCATACCAAATGTGCAAACATCTTGTTTGCATCTGCTATTACACATATACAAAAAATACTTCATACATTCAGAATTTCAAATTCTTAAAGAGCTCATAAACAATGACATGATCCCATTCTGGCCCCTTCCTTCCCATTTCAGCTAATCTGTGTTATGTAACATTACATGCATTATAGTGGAGAATACAAAAAAACATGTGGTATTTTTTGGTTCATGTGCAAACAGTGTTTAACATTTGCAAAAAAACGCAAAGGCGTTTGCTCCCAACTATTGTGTTAGTTTTGCCAAACAAAAAAAATAAAAAAATCAGTGTTCTTTTTGCCCCCAAAAAAAGATTTCCCACGTCTCCTCTATCCGTCTCAACTTGGCAAGCTGCTGTAGAAACTGATTCCTGCCGTTGGATAGCCATTGTTGCCATCATTTGCTCCAAGTAAGAACTCTGAGCTCTGTAATGTTTCCTCTGTTTCCTATTGTGTTTCTAAGACAGACTATGATACTCCAAATGGCACAAAATGGCAGATGAATGGCCTATGATACTGTGGATATGAAGCCTGCATGCAGCTCCAACCGTAGTGATCCAAGGGGCTGAGTTAGAGACAAAGCCTTGGTCCACTATTTCGGATTTCTTGGTCAAGTTTTGTGTATTTCCACATAGTTATATAGTTTTTTGCACCATAGCTAGCCCGACCCCCGAGATTTTGTGTTGCCAGAATTGAAAGGGCGCTCTGCTAAGGGTTAAAAAAAAGGATACATGCAAACAAAAAGAGCCACTACTACACGATTTGCCCCTCTCTCTAATGGCCAAGAAATAGTGCACTCTAGAAATACTATTTAGTATATGCATATGAATACAACCACCAAATCATAGCAAAACTATGTTAAAAAGCGTACAAAACTATAAAGGAATACCCATGTTATTATGCTAGATATTGCAACTGATTTAACAAGTGCAGCAATAATTAGACACTGGCCATAATATCTCTACAGCCCAACCTATAGATGTATTTACCACTATTTGCCACTGGCAATGTATCCTCAAAAGGCTCTTTCTCCTGGCCTTATTTATGAGAGGAGGATTACATCAAAATCTTATGTAGCCATGGCTACAACACCTTCCAAACTAGCTCTTGATGCAACTTTGAATTTCTTATGCACCCATGGCTACTTGAAGTAAAAATGTTAGTAGATATGGACTTTTATTGCATAATAAGTTATGGACATTTAGAGACAAGAAGAGAATTCTATAAGACGACGCCCAACACATGTTTGGGTACTAAGATGAAGTTTAAGTAGGTTTTTGGGGATTCTGATTGCATATTTGAATTTAGCGTGTTTGAATTAGTCAAGAACAAGTTTGAAATTGTCAAAAGTTGATCCCTTTTTTTTTGGCAAAAAAAATAACATGTTATCACCTCTGATGATGACTTACGTTATTTTGGCTAGCTGTTAGCTAACAAATAACTGCTAACTCCCAACTATGCCTCACATACAACCTACAAAACAATCAACAAGTCAATCCATGCTCTCTGCTGCATGTCTACAAGCTCAGATATGGCTACTCGATTATGAAGAAACCAAAGGCAAAAACAACATTGGACGTAATCGTTGTGTTGTTGAATTCTATTCTTAGGATTCTTTAAGGAACCAAGTTTGGAGCTGCCATGGTGGGGACTAGTTTCTATTTGTGGCACTGCCCTCTGTTGTACAAAAGTCTCTTTCATTCGATACAAACAAGCTTCAGATTGTGCTCTTTTTACAATCTCCTTTAAGAACTGGAGCCATGGTCAAGGCATGCTTTAAGATGATGAAGGTCATTTTAGCTTCAACTAACAACTTGAAAGATACATCCTTCACAATGAGACGTGTCAAAGGAAGGATAACATTTGAGTATTTCTGGTTTAAAACATTGATAAAAATGGAAAATCCAAAAAAGCACTAAACATCTTGGAACGAAGAAGGTGCTTGTCAATCCAAAACAATACTGATTTTAGCTGGTCCGTAGAAACTCTTTAAGGAGTAATGCATTAACCCAAAAACTCCTGCAGTATCCTAACCAAACTCACACTTCTCAACTTTGACGTATAGCCCATTTTCACTTCTAGACAACCTGCCAAATGTGCATCTCATGTTCCTTGAGAGTCTTAAAATAAATAAGAATATTGTTCAAATATATGATGAAAAGATCTAGGTATTAATCGAAAACATCGTTTTCCATATGCTGGAACTGCCAGGGCATTTGTAAGCGCCAAAAGGCATGAAAGTATACTCAAATGACCATACCGAGTATGAAATGATTTCTTCCATTCATGAACTCGGATAAGATTATAAGCACCATGTAGATCACTTATTAAAATAACCTACACATTGCAGACCTTCGAGCAGTTCACGAATAAGGCAGAGCATATTGATTTGGCACAGTAATCTTGTTCAAACCTTCATAAAAGAAGACATAGGGAATTATATCTCTTCTTCACAGAAATTATAGGCGCCCCAACAAACACTAAGAATTTCGAATAGAACATGTGGTCAGATTCTCCTTAATATATATATGCAAAACCCCCGTGGTAAACCATATATCAAACCGTATGGCGGCGTCGTCCATGGCTGTAGATCAAAAGAACAATAATAGGGACAATTCTCTGAAAGCTTGCTAGCCATGACTTTATCAAAAAGTCCTGGGATCTATCCACAAGTACTAGAGTAGATAAATTACTAGTTGTTTTGCCGGCCGTGAAATTTTTTTGGATGTTTCTAATATGATATAGCAAAAGGCTTTTTGCTTTTTTGACGCCGAAAAATTTTAGACTCGCCGAATTGCCGCTGGATTCTATTTGATTCGATTCTAATTCTTTTAGAACGCAAAGTCGCAATGGTGGACATATGATATAGTTCTAATATTATCCTCCTAGAGAATGGAATGGAATGGAAAAGAATAGAATAGAATAGAATATGTTTTTATCGTCCACAGAGACCAGAATAGAAACTAGAAAGAGAGAGAAACTAAAGAGAGAATAGAAAGATAAACTAGAGAGAGAATATATAGAGAAAAAGAGAGACTAGAGAGAGAATAATAGCATAGAGAGAAACTAAAGAGAGAAACTAGAGAGAGAATAGATAGAGAAACTAGAGGAAAAAAAGCAAGATAGAGAAACTAGAGAGAGAATTGTGACGAGCCTGCCGAGTTGACCCTCCTGGCAACTCGGGATCTTGTCAAAACTTTATGCTAGATCTAGGTTGGTGTGAATTTAGGTGGAGAATTAAATCTTCTTTTGCAACTAAAATTCACAGTCCAAACTCAGCAAATAACTCTGCTTATACATTCAATGTATTCATTAACTCAACACATCCACAATCTCTAATTGAAGATATCAATAGTTGCAAATCCCAATATCCATCATATATTCTCAATATTACACAACATCAACTGCACAAATCAAACAGAACTTCTAGCTTTAGAATTCAAGCATGATTCCCAGCTACATTGCCACCATCAACCTGGCCATTGCCTTGCGGATTCACTGCATATGCACTCAAGGGGTTAGTCCTCGTGACTAAGTGGGGATCCCGTAGTTGTTGCTGCATACATGTGACGACTCTGGAACCTTGGACAACAAAAACATGAGCAACACGAAAGACACAAAGTCCTATGAACACTGCGAGACAATGTGAAAACAACAGAACATTATTAGTATCAGGAGCAAAGAACCAAGACAAAGTACCAAACAACAAAAACAAAGCTCCGGGACAATGGGAAGCTCAGCCAGCCTACATACATGCCCTGTTAGCAGAGAATGCCCAGCCAGCTTACATTCCAAGCCCTGTAACGAGAGTGGCGGGGTGAACCTCGTATGCGCATACCCTTCCCAGCCCACGTCTGACACTGGAGGACCTCTTACCATGGAGGCACAAGAGTACTGACGTAGCATCCTTGCTAGGAGAACTGCGCCCGGTGTCACAGAGCACAAGAACAACATAGAACACAGATGACATGACCATGCCGGAGCAACCCAGGCCACCGAACCTGGAAGCCCGACCCCGGAGGATCCAATAGACATCAAGTACCATGACAACATGACACAGTGATACAATTATCAAGTTATGACATGTGATGTTCAAATATGACATTTATTATACATGTGTAGACCACTCTTGCTGAGGATGTCCATAGGCACAGTCTGTCCCAGTTGAAGTAGCTAGTTCCATTACTAGGTCACTGATAGTGTACCATTGGTGCAGGCCACAATACCCAACATTATTCAATTAAGGCTCCTTAGCTAAGGTTTTTATTATTTCTTAAATAAACCCCACTTCCTTGACTTACAACCACTTTGACACAATTAAGGTGAGATCTCGAAGACTACTTTGTAAACGTTATTAATATTGGTGCCGAGTGACCATTTTTGCTCAACTTCTATGCTAGACTACTCTTAGCAAATGCCCCATTTCCAGGAGCCAAGAAATATACTTTACCCCAATCCATAGAATTCTTAGATGAAATTCCAGATTTCCGTTATTAAACAATTATTAAAGCAATGCCTATTCTTACAACTTTCAAACAATTATTACAGCAATGCCTATTCTTACAACTTCTGATTACTATGCCCATCTCTTCATGCCAGATCTCCTCTGCTGGCTAATCCCTGCCAAGGCGCAACCCAATTCCCTCAAAGGTTATCTAGGTTTATAGTTTAACAAGATAATAAGACATCAAGTTAATTAAAGCAAACAATAACAATGGAAAACCAAAAGCATAAACGTGACAAAGCAAACTGTAACCCGGCAGAAAGAGGACTTTTCCTCTATCGATCTGAAGAATTGGAAGCAGCTAACTCCAAACCAGCTATCCTGAAGCCCAAAACGGCCCTTCCTACTCAATTTCGACCTGATCCTCATAGCTTCGAGTCCATTTTGGGCAGTTGGGTCGCCTTCTAGTGTTGCCGAATCGCCATGGCGGCTTGTGATTTACCCCAAACTGGCCCTTGATTCATCCATAACGGCTCCTTAGCAAGCCAAATCGACCTCTTCAAGGTCATTCTGAGATGTTTTCATAAGCTCTGGATCCAACTGTGGTGACTCTGCTGCAGCCCAAAACCGCTACTGTAGCCCATAGATTTCCCAGATAATCCAACCTGGGTGAATTCTGGCCTACTCCAGGCCCTACCATGACAATTCCTTTATCACTAGCATCTGCTCTTGCTTAGATAGAAACCCCTTTCAATCAACAAGATCATAACAAAAGCATGCTCAAATTGATTCGGGGCAACATGTGCAACTCAATTGAATCCTAAATCAGAATTCAAAACCCCACCTGAGAAGAAGTCAGTTTCGATGCAATACTCTTCTGGTGCAATCGATCTCTGGCTCCTCAGCTCTGCAAAGCTCCAAAACCCTACGTCTCCAAAAAGCCCTCTTTTTTCAATCCTTTTTCTCATGCATGCTTATATGGATGCTTGCCTATTCGTGTATTTTGTATGTATGTACAACTACTGTACAAATACAGACCCCTAACTACCTTGGACCGTTACAAGAATAGAGAGATAAACTAGAGAGAGAAATTAGAGAGAGAATACATAGAGAGGGAGAGACTAGAGAGAGACTAGAGAGAGTGGGTTAAAGGGAGGGAGGGAGGGAGAAGAAGAATAAACAAAGGAATTTGGTTATTTTCGCCTACTAGACCGTCAGGTCTATGAGACGTCTCTTTACAACAAAAATTATCAGCCCAACATG
>JAANSK020286801.1:0-10699 GCA_011763485.2 Isoetes engelmannii | reverse complement strand
GGGCCCGACCCAGTAGTTGTGTGCTGGGAAGGGGGATTTCCCGTATCTATACGATGGGAGCATCGTATAGGGCCGGGAAGCGTCACACTGATGCTTTCTGACGATAAATTTTTTACCTTATCTTATCTTATCTTATCTAAGTTCTTAACCTCGGTTTTTTTTGGGGAAACTTTGTATAGGGGATGGAGGTTGGGTACTCCATTCCCTGTTGCCGGTCGCGGGGCCCAACCTGAAAATAGGGAATGTAGTACCCAACCTCCATTCCCCTACAAAATGGAAATAGGAGAGTCAGTTTGATTTCTCAAAAATTTCAGGATGATTTCTGCATCAAACAGACCTGCACAAAGGATTCGGCGAAGAACACCTGCAAAAAACATCCCTCCTAATGCAGAAACATAAAAAAATAGAGCCTTCCGTCCTTCCTGTCGCCGGATCTGTGCAGAAATGAAGATCTGTGAAGAAAGAAATGCTTCCGGAAACCATCTGCAACGACCATATGTGAAGAAGCTATGCAGGAAGGCCGCCGAAACCATCTGTGAAGAAGCTATGCAGGAAGGCCGCTCGAAGCTATGAGGAAGCTATGCTCGAAGATTGAAGAAACCCTGAAAAATGCGGCCCTCAAACGCCTTAAAAAAAATTGCCCTAAAAAGTTACCTGCACCACTGGTTGTGCGGAATTGATCATCCTAACTTCCATTCCGCAATGTGGGGGTGCCACGTGGCACCACCAGAATGCACGCAAGGTATCTTGACGATCCTATTTCCATTTTGTTATACAATGTTGTGGTTCATAACATTAGGTATCCAAAACACCCGGCTCCTTTAAAGTATGTAAGACTGGGTCAATCATGGTGGTCCATGTTGGCCTTGGCCTAATAGTGGACATAAAGTTGTTTGCATTTGCCCTTTTCTCCCCTTCCAGAACCTGATCCAAGGTCTGGAGATCTCAGGTTCCCGCCCCAAAACTGTGAATGAGATGCATCTTTTGTAATGACCGACTAAAGGCCGGGCCAATCTCGAGAAAGGAGCTGCGTTTTAATGGATTGAAGCTTTTGCTGTTTCGAATATGGCGACAAATACGTGGTTGCCACACTACCAGACGATTCGGAGCTCTTCAGAGTGTCTCGTTGTTGCAAGTTAGTTCATGATCCGTGCTTTGAGTTATAGCTGATAGAATTATTTATCTACCTGAAAAATTCCATAAATAATGTATTCTGCAAACAACGCAATATTGTTAACTCTTGTTCGGATTCCACAATTAAACACCACTTCTGCCGACCTCTTACTATTTATCAGTCAGTTTTGGCCATTTACTCCCAGATCTACATCTATCTACGTGTGACTAGAAACTAAGAAGACATGTTTTTATGCATCTTGAATGACAAATGCACGATGTTACGTGTGTAAAAATAAGGTAGTATAAAACATTATACAACACGCTGAAATATGGACCAGGAAAGGATGAGATAAGTGTTACTCCACAGCAGATCACTATGACGAAGGAATTTAAAAGAAACAGTTTTGATATACTTTTCATTACCTTGGATTTGATTACTTTTGATTACCTCAGATTTGTGTTGCTGGATGCACAGAAGAGTTAACTGAACAATATTGATGTTACTAATGGTTGAATACGGGGTGATTCAATAGGACTGCCTTTGTTGTGCATAGGAGCAACTTATGTACATCCGTATAGTAAGAACATAATACACAATGACGTTTGCTGCCCCATCATTCCAGATTTTGTTGTGAAGCATGTAATCATGTTACTTGGCTACTCAGATTTTGCTGCGGAGCATGTGATCTAAATTAATCTAAATTATATATGGTACTGGGCGGCTAGTAGACGAATATTGCTGGATAGCATTATTTAATATGCTCATTGAATGCTACATAGAAAATTACAACAAGTTAGTAGTTTACTATTGCTGGATGTCATTGTCCAATATATTCATCAAATGCTACATAGAAATTGTTGCTTGAGTGTTGTTTCTGATTCTTATAATGGACATTGTGGTTTTGTAGTTGAAGATGTCAGTGATCTATGGCCAGGAATCAAAGAAAGTTTTGAAGCACGTATTCCACTGAAGAGGGCCTTTCTAAGCAACAAGGCACGCAATCCTATTACAGTTGAGAACTTGCCAGTTGAATTTATTCTTACCACAGATGCTCGTTTGCGTGCACGAGTTCCTTTGGAGCAATCACCATTCTTGTTCCGTCATCCATATGCAACGATCTTACTTGTGTCATGTGAGGTGGGCTTTATCTATAATGATGCCATTTGGAAGGTTCTGATCTGATGCTTTGAATTGTGCTGGGCTTATGTCTTCTCAGGATTTAGATGACTATAAAGGCATTTTGAAACCACGGCTGCGACTAATGGTACAAAATGATGAGCGGGAGTGGTTCATTATCTTTGTGTCCAGGGCTAATGCCACAGACCAAGCTGCTAAAGCTGCAAAAAAAATTTACAGCAAACTTGAAGTGGATTTTAGTTCAAAAAAAAGAGAAAGGCAATGAGTCTGACTCTATTTTGCGCGATCTTTACGTTAGTTAACATTGGTACTTTATGAAACAGGTGTTGCAAGCTGGACCTTAGCTCACCAGAGCCAGCAGCTTGGGAAGATATTGACAACAAGATGGTTGAATGCATCCGAAATACTCTAGATCGGCGGACCCAACTCTATGAAGATGAAATAAAGAAGCTTAGTGACAACCGTTTCATGCCTGGGTGGAGTTTTTGCAATTTCTTTATTGTTAAGGTATATTTTTTAGAACATGTTATGTCTTACATATGATTGGTAACCTCACGTTTTTGCCTGCAGGAATGTTTGGCGTTCATGTTTGAACTCACTCATCTTCACGAAGATGCTCTTCGTGAATATGATGAGCTGGAGCAGGTGTACTTGGAAATAGGTAATGATAATGATTTAAAAGATTATCTAAGGAAGAATGCCTTTATTTCCAATTTCTTTGAGGGGAATATGGTCTTATGAACAACTAATTTGGTTGGAGGTCTATTAGTCAAAGTTGCACATAGGAGAATCTTTGCAAAAGCTTGTGAATTGCACTTCTTAACGAGTCTAATAAAAAACAGTACATTCTCCAAAATTTAGTGTTTACTTACCCTTGCAGAACCAGATCCATTTCATAATAGGTACATTAAATATTAAGATAAAGATTTAGCAGAGTATTCTTAATTATACCTTGTTTTATCCTGGAATTGCACATGGTAAGGACAATATACAAATTATACCTGTTATGCTCCTAAAAGGTGATTAAAAAAGTAGGTGATAAGCATGGGCTGCTAAAATTGTTCATTTCTCATTTGCAGTTGCTGGTAATGGCAGTTAATTCTCCAGTTGTGAAGCACAAGGAATTCGGTGGACTCGATCCAGGGGATGATCATGCTGCAGTGTTGGATGCCACCCGAAAGTCCTTTATGCAGTTTGCTCTGGAGGATTCATTTCGAGAATTTGACTTCCGGCAGTACCTCTTTGCACGCCAGATATCAGTAAGCAATGATGGTCTTTAGACCAGCAGCTCAAATAAACAGTACAAATGTAGCATCCCAATATTTCTAATATTTGTGGTTGTTGATTATAGTCGGTTTGTCACTTTGATAGTCTTATTATATCTACAAGCATCATTTATCCACCAGTAGGCCAAAAGCATGTAGCTAGTCAAAGGAATTCAAGCAGTAATTCAAATATACACAAGATATAAGCAGTGTATGCAAAATAATATTAATATTTTACCTTGGCAGGTGAGAAAGCTATGTGATTCTGTAATGATAAAACAGCCTGCTAGGATGAATCTCGCCCATGTGGTGGCTGTAAAGTGGTGACAGTGTGCTAGAATTAGCAATAAGGAAGTTATGTTTTAAGTGGGCAGTTTAACCATTTCCCTGGAGCCATACATCAGTGGATAAAAAACTTGTACTTGTCCATTGTCCTAGTTTTCTCTCATAAGCAAGCCAGCATTGAATATAGTCTTCATGAACAAAGTGAATGTTGACGGCTGCTATTTCATTGCTAAAAAGACCATACTCCTCCTGCTGCATTTGCCTTCAGTAGCAGCATAATGTCGAGAACAGGAACAGCTCCGCTTAAACCAGGCCTATAGCTTCAAAGCAGCATATGAAGTATGACTAGATTCAGCCTCAGTAGCATGCAGTTGAGAAATGGTTTCAATTAGTGTTTTTGAAGTTAAAAAATGATATGATATTGTCACTTATCTCCAGCTTCCAAGTTAGTCCATTCCGTTATCAGTCAGTATCGGCCTTTGAATTGACTTGAGAACCTAGAGCACGTTTAGGATTTTTTCCCAATTATATATACTTTGGACTCCAAGATTCTGGACATGTCTTCTATGAGAATGAAACGGGTAGAAGGCTCCATGCCTTCTTAGTTTGTCCCCGTCCTGTAACTGATTACCTTGGTCTTTAGGTTGAATTTTAAACATTTAGAATGTGATGAAGGCAAATGTTAAAATGGAGATGCAATTGTAGTTCAATAGGAAATGATATAACAGGACAGGAAGCTTAATTTCGGTGCTTAATTTTGCAGTTACTCTTTAACTTGAACCGCCCAATAGATGTTGCAGCTCGTGGTTTTTCTTTTGTGACTGCTTTCTCAAGGAGTCTTTCAATACATGAGGTGTGTACATTTCTCATTTAACAAGGACTGCATGTGTCTAATCAATTTTCTTATTTGAATAAGCAGAAGGACTTGCCATTTTGCTTAAGAGAGGTTTGGGTGATAACAGCATGTATGTCGTTGGTCAAGGCAACAACTGAACGGTTTGCTCCACGTACGGTCAATCCTGAAGCAGAAAAAGATTTTTATCATACTCTGGCTGATTTGATCTCAAAGGCCAGAACTAAGGTTAAATTCTTTGATGCAATCCTATCTCCTTTTTTGTTAAATTCTGGGTACTCTTATCATCATATGAAGAGAATTTGTTTTATGGTAAAAACAGTTGATGAGGCTTGCAGATCTAATCGGTTATGGGTGCTACATTGAGGAAAGTCCATGTAACAGGTAGTTGATTGGTCTAATATATGAGACACAAACTGTTTTGCATTTTCTTACCAACTTGTGTTCTTTTTCAAAGTGCATGTTTGAGCATGTTACCATGGCCAAAGCCAGCTATATGGCCAGCTGTACCTTCTGATGCAATTGCCCGAATTCTTGCAAAAGAACAGGTTTTTCTGCATCCATATGATTGCAGTAAATTGGTTAGATTATAAACTTGGAGCACTTCTACATTTGCTGACTTCGCAGGCCACGCAAGATAGTCCGAAGTCTCCTCTTTCCAACAAAAGCAAGCTATTACTGTCTCCATCAATGCTTCTGAGAGAAGCTAATAGGAGAAGAGCTTCACTTTCTGCTGGGAACCTTGGAGAAATGCTCTCCTTGAAAGAAAGGTGCTGGCCAAATTGTACTCTTTGAATATAATATAGATGAAATGGCGGTTGCTGACATTGAGCTTACTGGCAGCCCAGTTGTAGAAGGCACAGTTCATGGTTCTATACACTCAGCTCCACAAAGTCCTCTGCAGCGGTCTAGTTCAGCAACAGGACAAACAACAAGTTCCATGTCACCTGGGAGCCCTACACTTTTGGCATCAAAGTCCTCTCGTGGTATTGACAGGCCAATGAAGTTAGTTGAAGTACATGCTGCTGCTGAAAGTGCACTGTTGAGAATGGTTACTGATAAAAACTTAAACAAGGCGCTCTCTTCTCCTGAAGGGTATCAGGTGTGCACAATATTAGATTACTCTATTGATTTAATTATTTCAGGCTGTTAACTCTTGCAAGCTTATCAGGAGTTGTATTTAGAGTTAACACGAACTGCAGCAGATAACTATCATAGATCTTGGCGGAAAAGACATGGGGTTATATTTGATGGCGAAGTAGCTGCTGTGCATTACAGATCAAAAAATTATGACTCGGCAGCAAAGCTGTATGAAAAAGTATGCGCCCTTTACTCAGGCGAGCGCTGGCATACGTTACTGGCCCAAGTGCTCCCAAGACTTGCAGATTGCCAAAAGCAACTTGGGGATCTTCCCGGTTACTTATCATCCTGTGCTAAACTCCTGTCCTTAGAGGAGGGTCTTTTGTCCATGGAAGAGAAGAAAGAGATTCAATCTGATCTTGTAAAGCTTGCACATGGCGGTTTGAAGGTTCCAGTTTCCCTTGATGTTTCCAGATTGATTACCTTTTCTGGGAAGCTGGGGCTACCACTGGAGATTTGTGAAGGTGACCCAGGAATCCTTGAGGTTACCATATGGAGTGGGTTTCCGGAGGATATTAGCCTTGAGTCTCTAACTTTGACCTTAATTTCAACGATGAACTCTGATGATGGCGTCAAGGTAACTCTTTTTTTTGTTCTTCCTTTCTTATATTCTTGGTCATTTATGCTAACAGCATGTCAGCTTTGCAGATAATTAAAAGTGCAGAAACCTCCTTTCTTGAACCTGGTAAAAATAGCATCAAAATGCAGTTGCCTCCTCAAAAACCAGGTTCATATATATTAGGAGTGTTGACCGGACATATTGGTCAGATAAAAGTACGCTCACATACTTACTGTACTACCAGCGCAATTAGTTCAAAAGGTGGCTCACCAGAGAGTGACGACTATCTGAGCACGGAAAAACCATTAAGGCCAGTGTTACAGGTTTGTTCTATCCAAAGGACGTTTCCTTTGTTTTGGCAAACTATTTGCTTTTATGCTTGATTTAAGGACTATTATGGCAATTCATGGGCTGACGTCAAGTTTGCTTATGGTGAAGGTATTAAAGCCTCGTCCTCTTGTGGACATTAAGGCTGTAGTCGCAGAGGGTCTTCTATTGGGAGAGCCACAGTGGCTTGGATTGGTGATTGAGCCTATTAATTATGCACTTAGGGAAGCTATTCTACATTTAATACCAGGGCCAAACTTATCTCTGTATGACCCTCAAATATGTCAGTTGCAACCGTACAATTCCTGTGGTGAAGGAATTGTTTCTAAACCTAATGTCTATACGCATTCGGAAAATGGAAGAGAGCCTAGCGACCTACCATTGATAAATGGTTTGTTGGATCATTGGGGTGTCACTTCTGCAGAATTAAATGGTGGAAAGATAGAGCTGCCACAATTTGCAAGCAATCAGACTTATATTATGTGGTTACGTGTGTCAGCAAAACGCATAAGAGATGAGTTATCGACCTTAGCCTTGTCAGAGACATGTCGCATTATAGATTTTGTTCCACTTGACGGGACAGCTGTTTTAAGTCAAACTTACGCAAAAGTTGGACTCTCACAAAATGAGGCACAAAGCAACCTGGAGCCTACAAAAATTCCAGATGAGGATAGAAGGGTACTAAATGTAAAGTTGGAATATGGCATGACACGAAATAGAGTTTATGAGAGGTATTTTTCATTGATTCGTTTGTTATGGTTGGGTCAAAGATTTTGAAATTTGGAAATATAAACAGGAGCGTTGAAATCGTGTTCACGGAAGCCTTTCGAACAATTACTCGTGTTGTTACAAAGGGAAATGATGGAACACTTCTACTGCAGGTAGGTTTATACGCTACTTGGTTGTATGTTTGTATTATTTGGCTGACCAGGTAACGGTTCAATCGCAGGTGACTTTAAGGGCTCAGTTAAATGCCACCATTACTGTGATGGATGCAGAATTGAAATTGCAGGATGGTTTTTGTCGTGTAAGTGGTGAAGAAGGAAAGCCTGATGCATCATGGTTACTTCCAATCACAATGTCTCCACTGTCAGAATCTGCACTTATTTTTGTTATACGGCTTAACAGTACCTATGCTAATGGTGAGAAACCTAGTACCATTTTCTGCATGCTGAAATAATTGCATTTTACGATGAGATTAATTTCAATGGTAATGTAACATTCGCCTATCATAGTTGCTTGACAGTATTAATAATGGAGATGCAAGGAAAAAGCATTTTATGAGTTTTAATGTACTTCATATGACATGGTTCTTGGAGTTTTTACCTAATTCAGAACATGAGTTTTGCCCTTTTGATGGTTGATGTTTCACAACTATGAACAGTGCAGTAGAATATTGTGGAAATTAGAATAAATTATAGGAGAATTTCTAGGATAATTTATATATGACAAAAGAGCTTTCTGAAAACCAGGCCTAGGGATAATTTCTATGTTACTTATTTGCTTTATGTTATTTGTGTGTTATTTGTGCAGGTGTGTTCCAAGATAAAGATTATGATGTGGATGATACAGCTTCCAGTTTAAAGAGTCTTTTGGAAGTTTCTTACAAGATCACCGGCGACCGGTTGGTTGGAGCACATGCTCCTGCGGAAAAGGACAAAACTGATCTTCTAGTCTTCAGGAGTCCTTTCTTACTCCAAACACCTGTTCTAGACCGCGTGTTGGCTGTTGGTATGTTACCAGTTCCTTCTGAGTGTCCAAGGGTTGGTGAACAAGTAGTCCTGAAGTGGAGAATAGAACGCCTTAGAGAAGGCTGGGCTGCTTCTTTGGACAACGCTGATGATGTTCCAGAGGAAGCTAGTTTGGAAGTAAGCTAACTAACTGTACCTGGTAGAACACTAATTGAGGTTCTGTAGTATTACAATTGTGAGAATTTCGATTTGCAGGTTGCTGAACCACTGAAGTATGAAATGAAGGCAGATCATGAAAATTGGATGATTGCTGGACGAAAAAAGGGCAATGTATTTTTGCCACTGCATTCAGGTGCACGTGTAACTATATCAATGGCATGTGTGCCACTAGTAACCGGGCATGTTCGACCACCATCTTTACACCTACTAAGTGTCTGTTCCACGCACATTACTCATAGCCCTCCTGGTCCTCATTTAATCTGTGTTCTTCCTCCAGCTCAGTGCTATGCCTTCTGTGTCACAAGGCCACCAAATTGATGATGCGTTATTATGTTATGTTGTCATCGTGTCTTACTCCGTTCTTCAGATCATGGTCATACCATCCTTGCTTGCAAGCCTCCTCTGTAAGCTGAGTCCCATCCACCTCTAAGCTCCACTTCTTTAACTATTAAAGGTTGGTCCTAAGCTTCAATTCACGATGCTGAAATATGTGTCCCCATCATTCCCTTCTCTAAACCACTCTACAAACAGCATATTCTCTTGGGGTAATACACGCCAAATTTTGTGTATGACAGGTTAGATTACCTTTGGTGAGATAATCCGATGCAGCAATGTGAAGATTTATGAGTTGCTTAGCTTTGATCAGGTACATTTGTTGGCATGTGAAACCTTCTATAACAATCTTGGCAAGAAAGTTGCTCATGGAGAAGCCAGCAACGCATGAACAGGATTTCGAGGATAAGTTACTGCTGATATTTCGAGATAGTGCAGCCTAGCCTCTATTTGCCAGTCATATATAGCTTTGATTGATTGTCTTGGGCAGCCAAATTAGATATAGAGAGTTAATTTTCATCATCTTAAAAATTCCGTGCATTTTCCAGGTCCACAAGAAATTTATGGTGATGGAAGTTCACTGACGAAAAAACAAGGAGTTCAAAATTTGCCTTTTTGGGGTTGCAAACCCTTGGATGGCCGATTGAGGGTCTTGGGGTTGGACGGTTGAGATGGGTCTGGGGGCGTGGTTGTACGGCCCAGATGATCTCAACAGCTACGTTAGTCAACGTTAAGGGTTGCCTTGGTTGCCTTCGATCGGCGCTGAAGGTTGGGTTCTGGGTCGTTAGGGTGAAATCTGGCCGCCGGCCAGATTTCTACATCGCCGGAGATAATGAAAACGAAATCTGAATTCAGAAGGGGGGACTTGGTGCTTTGGTATCGGAGCTATGGTGGACGGAAAAAGGGTAAGGGATCGGGGAAATGCAAATGTAGAGGCGTGCTTACTGTTGGAGTCTCAAATGCAAAACTAATGCGGATTACTTCTTGGGCTCCTTGTTCCCAATATTGCTTCCTTAGAATGGGTCTAGTTCAAAAACAGGATCTAGTATGTGCACCGGATCTAATTTGGAGAGATGGGCTTGAACATCATGGTTGAATCTGGGAGTTGGAGCTTTTGGCCTTATGTGCCATGGCTAGAACAGGCTGCAGGTGCAAACATGGGCTTTGTGAAGTGAGTCTGTAGGCGGCTTGAAGATTTGCTTGGTAAATCTTGCCTTGCAACTCCAACGTTTTCTATAGCCAGACCTTCGTCCAAGGAAGCTAAGATTTAAGGGCAACCCACAATGTGCATGCACCTTTTTTTTTTCCAGGCGATTTTTTGTCTTGGGTGGTGGCGTTTCTTAGGGAATAGGAAGTCGACCAGACATTAAATGCGTTTATCGTGAAAAAAACAAAAGACAAGTTGATTGATGACAAAATCTTATGCTCCCCAGCCATTCGGCATTGTTGGATGAGCAAGGGGTTACCTTCTTTCATTGATCCTTGCTCATCCATCGATCCCTTAGTTCACTTGTTGCCTTGTACTCTAGGGTGGAGGCATATATTGTCCTGCTGAGTTGTCAGGTGCGACTTGTGACTAGGGATTTGGCATATTTTGGTTCCAGGTTATCTCGGGCCGTATGATGTGGTTCCTGCGAGACGCGGGAACAAATTTGTACTGGATTTTTCAGTGGTCAGTAGGCCGTTGAATGTGTAAGTTCGGGTTCTCCAGGAGGTAGTATGTTGTCCTCCCGCTGTGGGAGACTGGGGTTTCCTCTCGGGGCACCTCCCAGT
>JAANSK020286790.1:0-10699 GCA_011763485.2 Isoetes engelmannii | reverse complement strand
ATCGTTTAACCCCTAATGTTAGTACCCCTAGGCCGTATCTAGGGTGACGTGTCGGTATTTATACCCGTATAAATACCTGGAACGTCACATCGTTTCTTAGAAATGTGGTTTCTAAAAGCTAGATAGTAGTGGGTGGGACTAGCTTGACTGTGGTGGATGTTTTAGATGATGAAACTGCTTTTACTTTTATGTTGGTGGCTTACAACCACCAGAAGGTTGTGATTCCTTTGAAGAAGGTGGGAGATAAGGTGAACTTGGAAATGGATATTTTGGGAAAATATGTCGAACGAATGCTGAATGCTGCATGGGCACTCGGTCTCAGTTTCTTCTTCGGCTCCAGCCTGATCTTCTTTCCATGTTTTAATATCTGCAAATAGACTAGGTGAGTGCCTGGTTCCCTGCACATCTTTGAGCAGTGTTGCATTATTTAAAAGATCAAAATGAAGTGAAATTAAATCTCTAGTATGAAGCCTTGAACAGAAAATTGGATGTAATAGTCAAAGATTATCTGGATACCTTTTTCGTTCTTGTTTTGGAAAACACCACAGTTTAATCATCTTTCAATGACTGCTCGGTGTTCTGACGAACTCCGTCTTCCTTTACTGCTAGGGTAGAATATAGGAGCAAGGGCAATTCAGTGGAAGGTGCACAACTTAGTCCTTTGCCGTAGGCTCATCAGTCATGTTACATCAAAATGCAAATGAACGTTAACAGCTTTTCTCACCATTCTCACCATCTACTTGCTCTTTTACAATGCATAATTGCAAGTTCTATATGTGATGTCTCATATTTTTAAAGCCATATGTATAATGGAGGTGGTAATATGTCAGAATGTTCTTGCCATTTAGGAGGTCATCTTCGTTATCAGTTTTTGCTTGCCTTCATAATAGTTTTGCATTGAAATAGATAGATTGTAACCAGTAACAGGTCATTGGGCTATGTAGGCAGGGTAAGGCTCATTTCCTTGGGTTTATTGTTTGGCTCTCATCGAAGTTAGGGGGCTGTGTATTTCTTTTTGAAGAGGGTGGTAGGTTCTCCTGACTTGTGAAAGCTTGGTTTAAGGCAAGACAAGCCTTTGCTAAAAAATTTAAACCGCATTCCTGGAATGATATGCTCATGCCAAGCTTGGAAAAGCCAGCTGGTCTGTTGCATTAGGTGCTATAGAACATGGCAAGTTGAGGTTCACCAATAGCTGTTTTAAAGTGGATTCAAGCGAACATTGTTGTGGAAGTTCCTGGTTATTTGTGTGCCAAACATAAGAGGTTAGAGGAAGCATGCAAAATTCTCAACAGATTTGCCCGATAGAAATGTGGTCACATGGTATGCAACAATTGCAGATTGAGACTATATTCAAAAAGGAAATATCATTTCTTACTGGGGAATGAAATGGAAACATGCAGCAGAAAGGCATCAAGCACAGTGAAAGCACATTTTTGGAGCATTTTTAAAGCGTCCAGCAGTATGGATGCACTAGAACGGGACAGGCATGTTCATGAGTAGATTCTTGAGTTGGCTTCCATTCTGAAGTCTTGTAGGGTCTTGTAGGGAATACCTTAGTGGATATGCATGTAAAGTGTGGAAGCTTAATAGGGGCTTACGTATTTGATGGTTTGACAAGTCATATCTATTGCAATGGTCGGCAATGATTGCTGCTTATGCAGAATTTGTCTTGTTTTCATCACTTTAAGGCAGCAGTATGAAGATGTGGATCCTAACATTGTCACATTTTTTAGCATCCTAAAAGCATGTGGCAATATCGAGGCTGTTGAACAAGGGAGGTGCATTCACCGAGCATGTCATAGAAAAGGGAGTTCCAGCCTGACATGGATTTGTGGAATAGTGGTTTGGATATGCATGCGAAGTGTGGAAGCATAGATAGGCAAGCAAAGTTCTCGATAGACTCATAAATTGAAATGCAATGTGATAATGTCATGAGGCTCAATGATTGCAGGATATACCCATGGCAAAGAAGCGTTGCTTGCCTTAGAATGTTTGGGGACATGCAACACTGTGGTATAGCCAAATCAAGCCACCTTTATGATAGGTGCAATAGAACAGAGCAGGTGCATCCACTTAAAGATAATGGAATGGCTTGCCGGATGATATAATATCCTAGAATGCAGTAATTGCTGCATATGCACAAGATTGTGATGCTATTCTTGCAGTAGAATGCTTCAAAAACATGCAAAACCTGGCTGAAGACACACCCTTGAATACTTTTTTCTTGAATACTTAAGAAGCATGTAAAAGAATGATGTTATAGAATTAGGATAATCTATCTATGAGCAGATTAGCGAGAGTGAGGTTCAAGTTGATGTTGTTGTGCGGGGAGCACCTTTGTGGATATATATGCCAAAGCTTCATTTAGATTCTCTGTCAATTTGCCAAGTCATGCTGTAGTATTATGGCTTGCCATGATTGCAGGGTATGCCCAGCTTAGCGTGATGATGTGCATCGAGGACATACAACTTTGTGGCATTATATAAAATAAGATTGCGTTTTCAGTCTTTTTTGTGTTTCAAAGCAATGAGAGAAACCCAATCTAGATATCTTTCTTGTTGCTTGCTGCCAAAATCTAGATTTTGATCTGAATTATTTTGTGTTGCTTGCAGTTGATCTTTTTGAACATACAAGATACTTCAATGGAGCTAAGAATTTACTTAAGGGGACTCTTTCCTTGTGGATAACCCTGCTTAATACTTGCAGGATGCATAACAATTTCCATCTAGGCAGATGATCTTTTGATGAAATTTTTCATCTAGACTAAATTCTCTTTCTGCTGCAGCATATGTGCCATGCAAGCTTGAGAGTGAATGAAAATTTCTGAGAACATTTGGAGACGTGTAGGAGATCTGCAAGGACATGTATTGAGATAAGGAAACGAGTTATGTTTTTATCTTGGCCCTCATTACGTTGGTCCCATAGCAGGTCACTATAAGCAGAGCAGCAGTGGTATCCTTCAACTGGCAGATATGTTTCACTTAAATGAAGGTGACATTTATCTGCAGTAACATCTATGTGATGTCCATGATACTCCAGTGATCAGACATTAATTATCATGCCAGTTAATCTGATTCTCCTATACATTTATTCTATACTTTGCACCATGAACTTCATACAACAAACATTTGTTTGGTGTTACTAATTAGATCTTCATTTGATGGAGCTATGACTAGAGCAAGGGGGTTTATAACACCAATGCCACTCTTAATTCAAGCCTTAAAAGTACTTCGGAAAACAAGTTCATAGAACTGAATTAGAAGATAAACTATTAATTGAAAGGAAATAAGATACTCTTAACTTGCGTATGATTGAAAGGAAATAAGATACTCTTAAGTTGCGTATGAGGTTCAAGCACCTACTTTAAGTTGCATATGAGCTTCAAAAGCACCTGCTTATCTACCACAAATGTTGGTTTTTCCTCCAAATGGTGCTTATATATCAACTATGTTTGAAAAGGCAATGTATTGAACCTCAACTATAGTTATGTATTGCCTCAAAAATCAAAATAAAGAAATCCCTATGAGACAGATAAAAGAAAACATAGCTCTTGTTTGGTTCCTGCACACTGCAATTGTTTGCTTAAAATAACCGTTTGGCTTTTTTTTTTCTCTCTTTTTTTTAGGGCCGTCATTCTAGCCTATTCGAGTAGGGTCTCACATCAGCAAAATCTGATGTGGCCCTACTTTAATCCCTTCGATCTGCAACTTTATAAATCTACGGTCTTGAAACTTAGGTAATGTCCAAAATTACAACAAGGATATGGCAATTGCCACCAATCAATCGAAACACAAGCACAACCATCTATGACAGTCGCCACCATTCGATTGAAGCACAAGCACAACCATCCATTTCCATTTCCTAAAGTTATAATTTTTAGTTGGTTGTTTTAATGATGGGTGTCCTTTGATTATGGCACTTCTAAGTAGTCTTAAGACAACCAACTACCACAACCAAAAAGTCCAACAAAATTAACCTTACCAAAGTTGGTGTGTCCTTTTTGCTAGAACTTATTTATTTGACCTCTACAATCTAAGAAATAAATAAACCTTATGAAACCATTTTTGCTTTCTCTCCTTCACAAAGCAAAACACCAAACACAACTCAAGAAATAACAGTACTTCCAAAAACGGCCACTAACATATTTGATATTTAAAATTGCCAAGCCTTTGATATTAAAAATCCCTAGTTTGAATATTTTCTTTGCTAAATATGTGCTGATTAAATGTTTTCCTCAACAATCTAACCTAATAAAAATGCAAAACTGAGTGGTCTAAAACTGCCTTAAGTTTTATGTGTGAAACTGAATCCAGGCTTAAAACTACCCAAGCCTCCTGTTGCGCCTTTTTCTAGTTTTTTTCTTTTTTTTTTTTGCCTTTTGGCCATGATTAAGCCTTTTTTTCTTAGGTCTTATTTTTTTAGGGTTTCGGGAGGAGCAGCGTTCTTCTTCTCTGATCCAATCCGGCGACTTGTAAGGACTGTGTATAATAGCAATCGCTTGCAATGCTATAAAGCAGACCAAGATGGATCCCCAAATACATTCAGACAATTGGAAAGCTGGACTGCAGATGCATTCAGGCAGCAGAAGAGCCGGAGTATCCAGAAAAGCATTGTCGCTGCGCTTTTGAGCTTCTCCTTCTACTTCTCAGGTGTGCATCGTCTACATTAATATAGCACAAATCATCTACATTTGTAAATACAGAAATAATAGAAAGCTACAAATGCTTGGAAGCTGATACCGTTCAATTAGGTCTTAGATGATTCATTCATATTTTCAGACTTTGGGCTATTTATTTTCTTACATTGGCAAGTAGCTCATAGGCACAAAGCAGGGAGCCCTGGCTGCTTATTTGCAGTCATTTTTTTACTAGTTTAGTAGTCAAGTTGTGAAGAGCTCTTACCTCAGGGAAGTGACATTACATTTCCATTCTTTTCTGGCCAAGTTTTATCATTGTTACTTGACAGGAAGTGACATTACACTTCCACGGCCTGAGGGTGTATACAAACCAGAACTTTTACCTAAGGAATTCACCCCTGTTATTAATGTGGCTGGATTTCTTTTAGAAGGCCAGGTGAGCAGCTCTTTCTAATTAGATTGTCACTTACATGAATATGTGTTGGACAACGCATAAAATGATGCATCTTTTGTAATGTTCCAGAAAATGTTTCCTTTGGCATTCTCACGGATTGTTTTTACATTAAAAGCTATTAATTCTTATTTGAATTCTTACAGGAGAGACGGATTATAGAAGATGTAGAAAGGCTTCAAGTACGTAATTGTTTGAGCAGAAGTGATTCCTTTATGATAAGCTAACAAGCATTTCCTGATAGATCTTATAATCTACTTAAAAAAGTTGAGCTGTGTGGATACCACGGCTCTGGAAGTAAGTACGTATCCATATTTGTTAGACTCTTTGAACTGCTTGGTGTGAACAGTGCTCTCAGATTGAAAAACATAGGGGCACCACGTTTTTTTCCACTGTAGCATGCTCAAAATTGAGCCTTTTTCCCTGTATCTAAAGTCTCACAAATTGATGCTATCGTGTCACAAATTTCCTGTTGATTGGCAAGTGAATGACCCACCTACTGCAGCATTCGCAAGCTCAGATCTGTATGGCATTATGATGCTTGATGTGCTTGATCTCAGAAGTCAAAGGTGGGTATTACTCCAATGAGACATTAGCTGGTATGTTTGCATGGTCTAATATTTTTTTGTATTCAATTTTTCTTCAATCTTCTATGTTGTAGTTGGTTGGCGGGAGATATTTTGGACTCTATTCTTTAAAGTAGTGTAGGTGTGCATGTACTTTGTAATTTCTAGGTGAGAAATGTTCTTCCAAGAGGGTGTTTATATTTGTTGACATGCAGATTAATTCTAGAATTTTGGACTCTATTCTGAAAGTAGTGTAGATGTGCATGTACTTTGTAATTTCTAGGTGAGAAATGTTCTTGCAAAAGGGTATTTATATTTGTTGACCTGCAGATTAATTCTAGAAAGCAAAAGAAATAGTTCTATATAAATGGTCATGTGCCCTGCAACATAGGACAATCACAGGAGGTTTGAAAATTGTATCATGGGTGCTTTTGCATTGTGGATCGCAAACTGGTATTAAATATGTTTTATTTCACTGAAACAAGATCTATTTATGTTTTATTTCACTGAAACAAGATCTATATTCTGGTATTAAATATGTTTTATTTCGCTGAAACAAGATTTGTTTATGTTACTTCTGACAAGTAAAACAAGATCTATTTACAAATAACGTAAACAAGCCAAAGAAATAAGCAAAGAACCACAAGTTACAATATAACTCAAATCCTTATATAAAACTTAAAAATATATATATGTCATAGTGCAAATATGTCATATGCACTATTGTTTATATCAATGTTTATGGCTTTGTTTTGCAGTTTTAATGGGCACCGTCGATCAGCCGGATATTCCCAGTTTTATACCAGATCTACCGCCCTTTTTTTTTGGCCAAAACGTAATTGACGAGTTCTAAAGGTAGGAGAACCATTGCACTGCAGCTGCCTTCTCGAAAAAATAATACACAGGAAAACAACCCAGCTCCATAGCCAGCTCCGGCGCACCTCCATCACGCCTCGAACACTAGAATTCGTCTCCCCTTCTTGGCTTTTCAAATGGGCCGAGCTCCTTCGTGCCCCTACACTCACCATCAAACAGACAATCACGCCACTGCAGACCTACGACAGCCCAACCCCGAATATCTCCTCGATGGCCAATCCGGCCTTGAAGAGCCTGCAATCCACCCCTTACCGGTCCACAATCTGATGAAATGCACCCCAAATCAAACCTCCAGCTGAATTCGCCTGAACCAGTTTGTCTGATGACCCGGCCTGACCTGCAGCCTTGCCATCTATGTGCAAGGGTATGGAGGATTCGAACCTCCAGGCACATTGCCCTCACCAGAAACCCAAAACTAAGCCGCTGTCCCCGCTGCCTAGGGAACGGATTGCTGCCTCGTGAACGAAGCCTCCAGTGCTGGAGGATCGCCGGATTAGCCTTGGGAGCCGAAAGCCATGCCCACAACCCTGTGTAAGCAACAAAAACGAACGCCTCAGGGCTGGAGAGTCGCCAGATCAACCAAGGATTCGGCGTTCCAACCACATGCCTTCCATTCTCGAACCATACCTGCAGCCTCTCCCATAACCGGCCGAACAGGAATTCGGCCAACAAGCATGTCAAATGCCCACAGAAATACGGATCATACTTCCTCGAAATCTTAGGGCAAACCTTTGGCATGACGCCTCCCGCAAATACCAGATGAAAATATCGAAGTTACTAGTGCATGCACAAACTTTGGTGCCTTGCACACAATGGTCCTTTTGTTACTCAAATAATAGACTAGAGGAGCATTTGCAAAATACGACTATCATTGTTAAGATGTCCTCGGACGCTGCCTTTGTGGTGCGACGTTAAAATATACTTCCTTCCTTCCTTCCTTCCTATCGCCCAGCAACATTGGGCTTAATTTCGATTTGTGAGAGGCAACATGAATGATAAGGGCATTCCGTGGAAGGCAGTGCACTTCATGAAGGTAACGGTGCTCTAGCACAAGGCCATCCTAAGAGATGTCAATGGAGCTATCAAGCTCTAGGAATGCATGATATTGATGGACCTAGACCTCATAAATGATAAAGGTTAGATTTGGATTTGTTCAATTGTTAACTGTCAAAAGCAATAATAACAATAAAATACATGTAATGGAAACATTTCTCTATATCCACATATATTTAATTTAGGTCAAAAAAAGATTCAAACTATAAAAAACGTGTAAATCTCCAGCAAAACGACTGAATGAAATGAATCAATGAAAAGCAACTCGCATGGATGCTACAAAATTGAACCCCACGGAGGGGTGTTCCAAGGGGATGTGAATGTGGTGTGCTGCTTGAAAAGCTTGCATCATATAAGTTTTGACATGGTAATTGTTGTGTCATAAATTCTTTAATGCTTAGCATGGATACATATGTTCAAGAGAATCGATTAAGCCCATCTTTCCCCCTTTGCAATGTTTCATATTTAATTGGCAGAGGCATGACAGGTTTCATGATTTATTTGCGCACACACAAAGTATAATCAAAGGTTCCAAGTACTGTAAAAGGTAGCTACTAACAATGAACAAGTTATCTAATGACGCAGTAAATGATCCAAAGGCCCATTGTCACACTAAATAATGCAATAAATCATCCAAAAATGATCCAAGGGCACAAGAATTACTCTATGCAGATGCTCTAAAATTTTCCAAAATGATTAAAGGGCCCAAAAGTTACTCTGCACGAATGCACAAGTTCCAGATGTTACAGGTTCCCAAATTATGCCCAGCAACGCTGGGCACCGTTACTAGTGTTTTAGAATATTCTAGAGTGTTCAATGGTTTAGAATATTCTAGATGCTCATAGATAGGCATCTCAATAAGCACCTCAATTTAAAAATAGAAGCTTTTTTTCCTAAGTTTACGAAAACTCAAAATAGAATTTTTTAGAAGGTTCTAAAATGTTTGATGCTCTAGAATATACTAGATGCTAATGGATAAGCACCTCAATCTAAAAATAGAATATTTTTTCTTAAACTTTGCAAAACCTGATGTTTTAGAATGTTTTAGAATGTTCGATGCTCTAGAATATTCTAGATGCTTATAAATAAGCACCTCAATCTAAAACTAAGTTTTTTTTTTTGAAACTTTGCGAAAACTCAAAATAGAATGTTTTAGAAGGTTCTAGGATGTTCAATGCCCCAGGATATGTTAGATGCTCATGAATAAGCACCTCAGAAAGCACCTCAATCTAAAAATAAAAAGTTGTTTCACTCTTTGCAAAAACTCAAAATAGAATGTTTTAGAATGTTCTAGAGTATTCAATACTCTAGAATATGCTATATGCTCGTGAATAACCACCTCAGTAAGCACCTCAATTTAAAAAAAGATTTTTTTTTTCAAACTTTGCAAAAAGCTCCAGATAGAATGTTTTAGAATGTTTTAGAGTGTTCAATGCTCTAGAATATTCTAGATGCTTATGAATAGGCACCTCAATAAGCACCTCAATCTAAAGATACAAAGTTTTTTTTTAAACTTTGCAAATTTCAAAATAAAATGTTTTAGAAGGTTCTAGAATGTTCAATGCACTAGAATATGCTAGATGCTCATAGATAAGCACCTAAATTAAAAATTAGATTTTTTTTTTGAAACTTTGCAAACACTCATGTTTTAGAATGTTCTCAAATGTTCGATGCTCTAGAATATTCTAGATGCGCATGAATAAACACCTGAATAAGCACCTCAATCTAAAAATAAAAAGTTTTTTTGAAACTTTGTGAAAACTCAAAATAGAATGTTTTAGAAGGTTCTAGAATGTTCAATGCTCTAGAATAAGCTAGATACTCGTGAATAAGCACCTCAGTAAGCACCTCAGTAAGCACCTCAATCTAAAAATAAAAAGTTCTTTTCAAACTTTACGAAATCTCGAAATAGAATATTTTAGAACGTTATAGAATGTTCAATGCTCTAGAATATTCTAGATGCTTATGAATAGGCACCTCAATCTAAAAACAGAAAGTCTGTTTGCAACTTTGCGAAAACTCTAGAAGCAAAACTCTAGAAAGTCTGGTTGAAACTTTACGAAAACTCTAGAAGGTTCTAGAATGTTCAACGCTCTAGAATATGCTAGATACTCATAGATAAGCACAAGACATGCTAGACACTTAGACAAGAAATAGCATAGGAAATTCACAAGACGCACGCGCCGTAGGACGGGTGGCTGCTACTATAACACGTATTTATACTAAGATCAACATTATTGTAAAGTCTCCATGGTGGTTTTATACTTCTACATTGTTTATGCAGTGCTATAATCACCCATATCTTGTGTCATTATATCTGCAAACAGAAAAATCATAAAATTTACGGTGAAGCCAGGTACATATAATGCATAAGAGTAATAGAAGAATAAAGCAACACAAACGTGGCTGGATAAAGCTGGCTTCTGTCGGATCGGCACCAACATCAACTAATCATAAGAAATGACATATTCAACAAAACCTAGACTTATTCAGATTTCATAGATAGCACTTTAAAGATGCCATTATAATTTTATATGTATTGTTTAACCTTCTTAATGTTTATAAGTTTAATTATATAAGTTTACCTTTAAATTAAAAGAATGATGGTTATCAAGGCATAAAAATACTTTCTACATTAATTTCATTTGAATCTATTTAGAATTAGACATTACAAGAATATAAAATTTTAATTTTTAGTGATTAACCAAATTTAAAATTTGGCAATCAGAATAATATGGCGGTTCAATAAGCGGTTGACACAATACTATATTATGAGGATTTTACAATTTACAAACTCTTAGCACTTTTAAGAATATTTTAAGAAAAAGTTTTAGTTTTAAATTAATTATATATAAATATTTAATGTTTTAATGACGATTTTTAAGATAGTTTATTTTTGTTGAAATTATGTATTTAAATCAATTTTCGACAATTTTCTAATTTATTTTATCAATATGAAACTTTTCAAAAAATTGTTATTAAAACATATTAGTTATCGTTTAATTAATTCAACTAAAACTTTATATAAATATTTAAGAAAGAAGGAAGGAAGGAAGGAAGGAAGAATATTTTAATGTCGCACCACAAAGGCAGTGTCCCAAGGACATGCGACCACAA
>JAANSK020286779.1:0-10701 GCA_011763485.2 Isoetes engelmannii | reverse complement strand
TTGACCAAATGCACATTTATTTTGGCATTACTAGGCCTATACCAACTCACCACACATCCGTTGGGCAAAACTTTTGCTTTACATGCACACTTTGTAGGCAGGATTTAATCCCGCCTTGGGAAGTCTAGGTCCTAGGGGCTATACTCTAGGGTATAGGCAGATTATATCCCGCCTTAGGATATATCCACCTATACTCTAGGGTATAGGCAGATTATATAGTGGCTTATATATAGCCTATATGACCTGCCGTATATCTACGGTTTAAGGTCCACTAGACTAATCCGTATAGACTAGCTAGTTTATTCCACCACCTTGCAGCAGCCAAAGTGGAGGACACATATAGATTTAAAGTTCTACCACGTCGGGGATCATCATCGTATAGCCCTAGTAACCAAGTCCCAAATATAAATGACATTGGCAAGGTTTGAACCCGCCTTATTATATCCACGCCATATAGGATATATCCGCCTATACTCTAGGGTATAGGCAGATTATATAGCGGCTTATATATAACATGCCATAGTCCTAGTAGGAGGGATACAAAGGCGTGGATATTTCATGAAGAGGGAAGTGATCTGCATGTACCATGGTAAGGTACATTGCTACTTTTATATGAGGATCCATCACACGTTGGATCAGTATGAACAAGGGTGCAATATGGATCACCTGCATGTTTTATGCCCGATTGGGGAGCTAAGGTCGGCAGGAATAGATGGGAGAGACTTCCCTGAGCAAGAAGTAACACAAACAAAGGAGTGCATGCATCTGCTGTGGTAGATGAACTAAATAGAATCGAGAGCTAGTCATATCTTAAGCCATACAAGGAAGGGAGAGGATATGAACCCAATGGAATCAAGGTTCTCTATAGCGTTGGGATGGCAGAGGTGAGGTGAGGTAAGGGAAGGAAGGAAGCGCGAGGAAGGGGGAGGGGGGAGGGGGAGAGAGGTTTCAGAGATGTGAATTTTTTTATAAAGAATTGTGTTTTTGTAAACGAAAGAAGCCATCCGGCCCTTAAGAGGGCAAACAAAGATCCCATGTCTGTCGCCACACTAAGGCCTCTTGACACACCCATTGGATATAAGGAGGTGCATAAGTCGGCAGGCAGGGGATACAGTGACAGGGACTGTTAGTTAGGATGGAGGCAACTGATAAGTATATAATAGCTTATTATAGTTATCAAACTCGAAAAGGTACCCATTGTCAATGAAATGTAGGGGGGGTGATAAGGCAATCAATTAGGTACCCATTGTCAATGAAATGTAGGGGGGGTGATAAGGCAATCAATTTCTGTAAAGTAGTATTCAATATAATGTAAGTATATTTTGCCTCAACAAATTTGTGGGGTACTAATGAGAGCAATTAAAATCGTGAGAGCAAAATCATGAGAGCAAGGTCACAAGATAACACAAATAACTAACACAAAATGGGGAAGGGATACAATAAGAAAAATAGGGTAACAATAGTAGAGATAATAAGGACTTTTCCTCTTAAGATGTTCCAATTTTTAAGGCATGCTGGAAGTGGTGCCCGCATGTCCATAGTGCGAAGTCTATTGCCCTATGGGCCAGCTAGACAATAAACACCCTTTACTTATGATACAAGTTCCAGAATTTAACACATAGAAGTGTATTTATTGTAACGGGCCTATAGTAAACCCCCTCGAGTTCCTTGAATGTGCATGTGGGGCATAAATGGGTAGAAGCGACTACTCATAAATATCTAGACGGTTTTGCCCAGTTGGTTAAGGGCATGTCGGTTAGGAACGTTACATTTGGTATCAGAGCAGGACTTGAGTTCGAGTCTCCATGGGTGCCTATATGCATGTGTAACTTGGCAGCCCTAGTAACCACTCAGTCAGTGGTATACTAGTGGATGCTCGAGGATGAGCATAGTTCTAGTGGAAGAGAACCGCTCGAGTATTCGATCCTTAAATGTGCCTATGGAGTGTTCCCGAGACACCGGCATAAATGAGTAGAAGCGACTACTTATAATTGTTTAGACGGTTTTACCCAGTTGGCTAAGGGCATGTCGGTTAGGAACGCTACATTCAATCTGCAAATATGACACAAGAGCACAAGAATCTCAAGAGTAATATGATTATGATTCCTCACACTACAAATTCAACTAAATATAAGTGCAAACAGAAATACACTAGCAGGTTTCTTAGGCATCAATTGCTATTTAACATCTTGTCTCACACAATTGGAATCAATTCCTATCTAGCACTTTGTATGAACTTGAATCTTATTCTACACAAAGGCATGAAGTTGAATAAGCTCATTGGGAATCAAGCTTTAAATTTGAATTCTCACCTGGCATCTTAGCTCGATGCCCCAAGGTTTGATTCCACCTGCCATATCTACAAATACCCAGCAAAGCCACAAACCCTATATCTTTTACAAGTCATTAAATTCACATTAACAGTGTCATAAAAACATAAGAGTTCTTCATG
Source organism: Isoetes engelmannii (assembly GCA_011763485.2). Classification (NCBI taxonomy): domain Eukaryota; kingdom Viridiplantae; phylum Streptophyta; class Lycopodiopsida; order Isoetales; family Isoetaceae; genus Isoetes; species Isoetes engelmannii. Next base: position 8,249 of record JAANSK020286779.1, on the reverse strand, counting down.
GTACAAACCACATGTGTGGTGGTGTGATCACGTCGCCACCACACCTTCAAAGCATGATCATATTGTGGTGGTGCCATCACCTCGCCACCACAACTTCCAAACGAAAAACGAGCAAACAAAAAACATAAATCAAAACACGTTATCAACAAATCAACCAAAGGCAACAGTTCAGTTTAGGTGTTCATTCATACGAGAGCGCCAAAGCATATCATAACTTCTCATGTTCCTTCACAGCCATAGCTCTACTAAGAGCTGCTCTTGTGATTATTGCCTGACTGACATTTGGACGTCTTCCACCCACATCCATACAGGTGAGCCACAAATCTACACAACAATTTATATTGCCCATCGTATCACAAAGCTAACGAACAAAGGCATATAACTTGCCACACAGACCATCCACATTCAGTTCTTTAATCTCCAAAATCTGCACATCGGGCTCCAAAGTCACATGCATAGGAAATGTAGGGATGCCATTAAGGGAATTGGGGGCTTAAATAGGCTCAAAGGAAGGCACGCCAAAAGTAGGGACTAGTCTGGAAGGAACGAGGTTATCTGGCCAAATCTTCGAAGCCCTCTACAAGGCCTCCACTACAAGCCAAATCGCTGCAACCATCCTTACCGGGTAAAGGAATCAGCATCTTCACAAAGAACCACAACAGACAAAAGCAGGTAGGGGGCGCAGGCTTGGGCGGATTCCATAACCAACACAAACACAAAATACCATCGGACACCAGACCAAATGGATAGGACTGAGAAGCACCTTAGCCGAAGAGAAATTTCGAGGACTCCAAGGCTGCTTGACACGATCGTCCCAAGCATGTGCATCGCAAGCCATAAGAAAATTCCTTGCCCATCCAGAAAAAAATACAAAACGTATAAACTTGACCAATAAAAAAAACACACACAAATACCCAATGATTCTTTGCTAGAAAAAAAAAAAAAAACCCAAATCATAGCAACTTTTCAGCCCATACGACTGGGGCCTAAAAACGTATGCTTAACCTTTAGAACCTTCCAGAATAGGCAAAAAAAAAGGTTGGCAAAGTACACGAAGCGACCATTACACGTCAGCATGGGAGTACTCGGTGTACAGGCATCCTTTTGCTTCCCTTTGCCTCTTCATTCGCAAACAACAGGGCCCAAGGAGCTTTCTCGTTGATCCGGCGACCCAAGGCCTCAAACTGCATGGTGCGTATATTATAGCTTGAAATATCTTAATAAGCAATTATACCTTGAATGTTTACTATTTCATTTTCTCATCGGCAATACAATTCGCCCGCAAGCACCTAGCTAAGCCACTTGATTCTCTATAATCTGATCTAAAGATCATTTTTTACTGGAATTTCCGTTCGTATTGTTGTAAGTTATGACAAATTTGTACATGCAACATTCTCACTGTTAGCTAAAATAGGGCTTCTGAAAATTTGCAGTAAGATCTGGGATCCCTTTTGTTTTTGATACTATTCTTGTTCTCTCTGTACTGTATCGTTAAAACGTACACTGAATTGTTTTGTACTAATGACACTGAATTTATTCAGCTCTTATGGTCTGGCAAGGTTACATATTCTTCTAGAACTAGTTTGCAGCCAATGTGTTTAATCGCCCAACAATGTGTTTAATCGCCCAATTATTCCTTTTTATGTTTAATGATTTTTAGTTATCTTCAATTCTAACTTTGCTTTAATTTTTCAGGAGCATTCATCACCCAAAGGATCGACCTCTGGTTGGCAATCTAGGTATTGATATTATTACTTATAACAAACATTGAAAGAACATGACCAAAGTCTTTCAATGCAGAGCTTGGAGTTTAGGAAGCTTTGTGAAGACTATCGCTTCGAAGGTAGTCCATATATCTGGCTTGTAGTAGTCTTTCTTCTCTTGATTTATATGCATAGTAGTATAGTACAAGCTGTTGTTGGAGGTCTCATCCCTTTAATTGGTACACTAGTCTGAAGAAGTGCTGCAAGCATATCAGAGGGATCTGCAAGAATTTGGCGTTGGGTTAAAAAAAGAAACTGCAGCCGCTGCTGAAATCACTGCACATGTGGTAAAAGACTTGCCAGTTTCTTTGGAAACAAGTGCTGCTGTGGCCCAGGTAATATTGCTATGTCTAATGATGCAGCACCGGTTTCATTATTCCTTATGAGACTTGTATTTTGCAGGAGTCATTGGAAGCTGTTGGTCAGACATTAGAAGACTTTGGAAGCTCAGTGTGGCGAGGGTGAGAGTTTTTGGAATTGGTACTTCGATCCAACCCTAAGGCATGGAGTTGGAACTGAATTAAGGAGCAGCCTGTCCATTGTTATGTTTATCTGTTTCTCTTACATTGCAGAACAGCAGAGATTCTAGCTCAAGTGAAAGAAGCTGTCCAGAATGTGGATGACAATTCAGCATCAATTAGCACATATTCCACACCTCCGATTGGTAGCGGGTAATCAGCTTAAGAAGAATAATTAATCTATTGCTTCGAGTTACTATAATAGTGCTGGTATGATTATTAATACCAAATGTTTTTTGTTCAGGAGATATAGCAGATATGAAGCCCAGGTCTGGCTTCTTTCTTTGTCTGCATCAAAGGCTGGCTATGCCTAGAGATATAGATAGATTAAATGAATGGAATTGTAATGATTGTAAGCAAGATACAGACCATGCCAAATGCGACATTGTCAGAGAAGATTGACCTTCAATGTTTGAGTATCAAAAGTGTCCATCATTCAGAGGAAGCGAATTATGTGGATGTTATTGCATATATTGAGATCTAAGACCTTAAGCCAGAAATCACAGAATGGGCCAAACGAACATCATAGAGTTAATATGTTCCTTCAGCGTGTATTTTTCCTAAATGAGATGTGCATATGTTCTTTCATATATAAGATCCCTTCCATGCTTCTAATATCTACTATGACTTTTACTTGAGGTTGGCCAGGTCAACGCAATGCAGTGTGATAGCAGCACGTATTGTGATGAGCCAATGGAACAAGAAGACTTCGCTGTCTGGAAATCTACTTTTAATAGTGATGAAAGGTATCTTCTTGAACTCTTTATTTTCTAGAATCTTTGATTTTCTGCTCTGGCTGCAAGCTTTATATCTAGGATAGGGGTCTGTGTTTATTTATATTGGTTAGAGAGAAAGGATATGAAATTGGAACATAAATCTGGTAAAGAACGGGATGGGAGATAGGACTTTGTAAATCATTCTTGCCTCTAGTAATGTTTTACATAAAGGAAAGTTAAGCATCAGTTATAGCAGCAGATGCAAGAGACAATTCAAACATACAATGCGGAGTTTATAATTCAAATTGAACGTTCAATTTAGTAAAGGCACCAGATGGATTCTCTGCAAGAGGATACAGCTTATCATAGAAGTGTGGACTGTTTTGTGGTTCACTTTTAGTGCTTTGATGTGAGCAGGAAGGAGGAGATCCATGCGATAGTAAAGGATAATTCTTTTGTTGGAGAAATTCAAGCCAGATTGGGTAAATGTCAGAATTTTATACTTAAAAAAATTGCGCGTTGGCATATGACACTGTGTCCTGCTTTACCATCTACAGTCCCATCTACCATAAGTTATGATACGTTTTGGTCCAGATATTTCTACCGTCTAAACAAACTCCAGCAAGTCGAGGATGCTCGAGCAGATATTGTGAAGAGTAAGGTTTTTTTAGCTCTACAATTGTTTGTTCCACTCAAAATCATATATTGGTTAATGTTCTAGGAGCAACTTCTAAAGAGGAAGACCTAACGTGGGAGGTGGATGAAGAAGTGGATAATTTAAAGTTGCATGATATCCCTCTAGAGATAACTGAAGAAACTGCTTCTAGTAGCATACAAGTTGATGGTTAGTAGCTCTGCCAATAAATCAATACAGAGCACGCTTTTGTTAGACATAATGTGCCTGGACTGGCCTTTACACAGGATAAGAGCCGATCCAGGCCTTAATCTAGGTCCATAATTTTGTGAAATTTCTTCCCCCTACTATTATGGAGCTTTGATCATCATTGCCATAAGATTAACCATTTGTATTGTGGATGAAGATGTCCAAACCGAGGATGAAGTAAAAAGTGACAATAGTAATTCCAGCGAATGGCTTGTCGTGCAAGAGGAGCAAGAGCCTGTAACATTAAATAGGTAACCTGTATTAGTTGCATGACTTCTATGTGTTGTTCAATACATTATCTGATGCTCTTCTTAATGGTCAATAGTAAGACGATTCCCACATCACCAGATCATGATATCGCTCAAGTGGAAAAACCAGGTGGTCTTTTGCTAGGGGACCAAAGCATGGACGGCATTAAAAAGGAAAATACAGAATTGCAAAGTCACAGGGTTGAAAGCAGTATGGATGAAAAAGAGGAGGTATCATGTTACACTGTTTACTTTATGTTTACACTGGCTGTACTGGCAATCTAAACTTACAACAATTGGGCTACAGGATTGGGGTGCATGGGAGTAAATGGATCATTGATGGCCTATCAATAATCATTATTGCTGTTGTGGACAAGGTTGTGCATATTACTTAGTTGATTTTTAGTTATTATATTGCTGTATAAAATAAAAAGCGTCATGTGTACATGGCGCTTCATTCTATTGTATAAAGTTGAAAGGCTTAAATGTTCAATATTGATAAAAAGGCATAAGTTTTTAAGATTGGACTGTTGAGCAGAAGACTCTTGGTTTTGATGTTTGAAAGAGACCTCCTCCATTTTATGCAAGGGTGTCATGCTTATCAGAAATTGGAATCTGGTTCAGTTTAAAAAGTCCATGCCTTTCTGAGACGAGCTACGATCATTACTACGTAACAGGCTAGGTGAGCTTTCGACTATTGCAGACGCTGTGGATTTGGGGGGATCAAGCTATGCAAGTTAAACACGAATTTGTTTCACCTCAGATTGTTTTTAAGATCCATGCATACTTTATCATATACAAGGCTGTGATGTTTTAGTTTATGTACTTCAATGGAATGCGCCGTTGTCATGGAGGGATATTTGATGATAGCTGAGAGGAATTCTTTCGGAGTATGTGTATGAATCCAAGTTTTTGGATTGATACCTGACGGAAAATTGCATATTGGATAGGTATTGGAAGGGGAGAAATTATTATACATCCAAGACTGTAGTGCGCTGACAAAGGCACCACATTTGTTGTAATGCTTGTAGCACTGTTATAAAGCTTGTTAATTTTCATGAAGGTTTGATACGAGGAGTAACGTAATTTTTTAAATTGCTTTAAATAGCGCTTTGTAGCATCAAATGTAAGTTATTACAAACAAAGGCCTACGGAGAGTTAGGGTTTAAGGGTTGTAGATGCTTCTAAAATTACTTATAAACCTCCAAACTTTCAGGATCATGTGCACCGAAATTTGATTTACATTTGTTGTATGCAATAGTTGTATGCAACGTACGTTTCTCTCTTGCCAAGGACACTATCTAATGCTATTGTTCTCATTTTATAAAGAAGAGAACCATTATTATTCTATGGAAAGGGACGCCAGTTTTGACACTCTTCTTCTGGATTCAGGCCTTTTATGGCGTAGGCCTTTTATGGCGTAGGCCATCTATGGCCCTTTATGCCATAAAAGCCTTGAGGTTTTCTGCATCACTCATCGGCGTTTCCTCTGAGATGAGTTGTGTTGTTCTACGGAGTTTATTCATCGATTCTCATCCATCCAGTCCTCAGATATAGGTATTAGGTACTGCTTTCATTGATCATCCTGGGTGATGGATTGGGCTCGATGGTCACCTGCGCCCTTGGGTTCGATGGTGTCTCTTCGAGTCCCGGTCCTGGAATGAATCTATATTTTTGCTTTACTGATTGTTTTTGCATCGACATCCCTCTGCATTTTGATGTTCGTCCTCCTGGCAATCCAATTCGCTCCTCCTTTTGTAGTTCAATTCGCTTCCTTCCTCTCCATTCTTGCACACGCCTGGGCATTTGCCTTCTTCACCGCCCCTGCAGATCGCCTAGGCGCCTCCTTCTAATCAGATCAGGGTGCTGGCAGGCTGGTTCAGGGCTGTCGCACCGTGCTTTTTGCCCTACTGTATTGCCTACCCGCAGAAAAGCTTGTGGGTTCGTTTGTTTGCCCGCAGGAAAGCTTGTGGGTTCGTTTGTTTGCCAGGGATACCGGGATCCGGTTTCCCCCATAACTCTTGATCATGGGTTGTTGGGGGTTTATGGCACCCGGTATCCTTTTAAAATCCTTTAAAAAATTTCAAAAATGTTACTAAATTCATTTTTCTTATATGGTGTTAATTTTTTCTTACGCCATTTTTCTTATATGGTGTTGGTTTTTTCTGGTTCGGGAAAGGCGCATGTGTTTGCTTGGGTGCATGAGTCTTGGTGTGCATAGATTCTAGGTTTCCGTGCATGGTTTGGGTTAATTTAGACACATGGCCGATTTTGCAGTTAGAACAAGTCGTAGGTTTTGGAAAGTTGTGCTTTTATTTTCTTGGGTCAGGTTTGTTATGCAAGTCCGAGGTCGTATATTTTGCGGTCGTGGGTCTAGGTACAAGTCAAATTCTAGTATGTGCTTTGGGTTTGGTGTGGTTAAAGTTAGGGTCCGGGTCTTGTTTTCTCATCCTGGTCATGCTTAACATGTTTGGGTTCGCTTCCAGATGGTTTTCCTTTTGATGATAAGTTGCGTGGTTCCCCGTCTTGGCATATTCAGCTGGTTTGGGTGTCGCCTTTGGATTGTTTCTTTTTTGTTGTTGCCTAATAGGTTGTTCATAGGTTGCATGGTTGGGCTTGTGCTTGATTGTGGAAGTTTGAGTCCTTTATTTTTCGGTTGTATAGGTTGCATGGCTCATGGCTTATTTAGTTAGGATGCCTGGGCTTGCATGGTGATTTGCATTCAGTTTGAGTCAGTTACGGGTTGCTGGGTGGTCCTGCAGGTTTGTTGTTAGGTTGTTCGTTTATGTCGTACTAACCCCACATTCGTCTTTTTTGTTATCTCGCGACTTCACATCTTGTTTCTTTTTTGTCTTGCCAGTTATTTATAAGATGTTTTGGGTTTTCTATCGATACTTGTCTCGGCTTACATTCAATCATTTCGTATTATTGGTACTAAGGTGTTTTCTTGCAGGCATGGCTGACAACAACAGTACTCGCGTGACTCTAGGTTCCAATGTGTCCATGAACACTCGTGCGACGGCGGCTGCACGTCGTGGGAAGCCGGCGGCTGCACATCGTGGGAAGCATGTTGCCACTCAGGACCTACCGGAACTAGTCATGCCCGCTCGGCAATTTCGCCTCCGGTATTGCCTAATGCGGCCACACCGTTGATCAATTTTAGCAACTTGGGCCCTTCTTCCTCCAACAACCCCTTTGGATTTCCTTTTCTATCATCCGCTTTCTTTCCAAACCCCCATCCGCCAATTCCGTCCCTCAGGCACCTCCTCTCACTATTCCTTCTTCTATTCCCGCCATGACTTCATCTGCTCCTCCTCCTTCACCCGGAGGCAATGCCCACCCTCCCCCCACTCCAGGAGCTGCACCTCCTTTTGACACTTCGCCAGCCGCCCCATCAGTGGCATCCTCTTCACACTCTGATTTTTTGTTGCCTGAAGTCCTTCAGTCCTTGCAATTGCAAATGGCTCATATTAACGATTTAGAATCCTCTTTTTCAGCCCAGTCTTCCATTCATTAAGCGGTCGAGGCCCTTCGGGAAGAAGTTCGGGAGCGGGTAATACGTATCTTGCCTACTTTTAAACGGGACTCGTCGAGGCACCAATATGAGTTCTTATATGCTAATGAGGACAGGTTTTGGGAGTTGTATGCTCGTTTTCTCTCTCTCTCACCTGCAGTACCGGACTCCATCTTAAAACTTATTGAAGAGGATAAGTTGTCCACTCAGCAATGCATGAAATTCATTCTGATTACAGATCGCGAGGGTCACGATGTTGCTTTTGACTTTGCTGATCATTCATGCCTCTCCTTGTCTGTCGACGATTCCTGTCACCTAAAATTAGGTCGCCAAGGCCGCCTTGATTACCGTCAGACCACTATCGCAAAATCTCCTACCTCTTCCCTTGGCTCTCCGGCATCAGCCTCCTATGCTACAGATATCCACCTACCTCGCAATGTCCCCCAGTTATTCTACACTTTTTGCAGCCGTAACAATCATAGGATTGAGACTTGTTTTGCTCGCATGGCCGCCAACCCACTCCCAGTTCTGCCCGCTCCTCTTCCTCTGCCAAGCCCGCAGTTTCCTTTAGCCCGTAGTATTCTCCCCCTCCCCCCCCCCATTTTTC